>JAXCGZ010020808.1:90000-97500 GCA_037179515.1 Halocaridina rubra | reverse complement strand
AGTTTTGGCCTCACATAGGTTACATAAATATTTCTGAACATTTCCTTGTCCATGTGCCTGAAGGCTACCCTTACGTTTGATAAGAATGCATATGCTGCCCTTACTACGCCATTTATATGTATTTCTGGAGACAAATCTGCCAGTATGTTTACTCCTAGATCTCTCTCATTTTCTGTCTCTTGAAGTTGTACTCCAGCCACCGAGTAGTCAAGCTTGGGCCTTCTTGCACTTGTACCCATTCTCATTACCTTACATTTTGAGGTATTGAATTTCATTAGCCACTTTTCTGACCACTCATGCAGATTATTTAGATCCTCCTGAAGTTCTCTACCATTGTTCTCGTTTTTTACTTTCTTCACAATCTTTGCATCATCTGCAAACATATTCATGAATGAATTTACAGACTCTGGTAGGTCATTTACATATACAAGGAACAAAAGTGGCCCTAAAACTGAACCCTGTGGAACTCCACTACTAACTCTTCTCCATTCAGACACTGAGTGTCTTACTCTAACCCTCTGTTCCCTTCCTTCTAAGTAAGTTTTTATCCATTCCAAAACATTTCCACCTATTCTAGCCATTGATTGCAACTTCCTAATAAGTCTCCCATGTGGAACAGTGTCAAACGCTTTCTGGAAGTCTAGGAATATGCAATCTGCCCAGCCCTCTCTTTCCTGTAAGATTTGGCTTACCTCATCATAAAATTCTAATAAGTTTGTTACTGTTGATCTTCCTTCTCTGAAGCCATGTTGCCTCACTGACAAAAAGTTGAAGGATTCCAAGTGAAGAGAGATATGTTTCCTTAGTAGTTTCTCCATAAGTTTGCAAACTATGCTGGTCAAGGAAACTGGTCTATAGTTCAGAGCCGTATCCCTCCTTCCCTTTTTGAAGATAGGTATCACATTTGCTTGTTTCCAGCATCTTGGAATCTCCCCCGACTCCAGTGACTCCTTAAATATGATACTTAGTGCCACTGATATTGTGTTTGCGCATTTTTTAAGCACATGAGGGGATATGTCATCAGGACCTGTAGCTTTATGAACATCTAAATCCATCAGCGCTTTGCATACCTCTGTGGCTGTAAGGTTGATGTTCTCTAGTACCGGCCCTTGAGCTTCTATCACTGCAATCTGAGGGGGTGGGGTATTTTCTACTGTAAATACTGACTGAAACTCCTTGTTCAATTCTTTGCAGATCTCTTCGTCCGTCTCAGTGATGCTTCCATCCGCTCTCTTTAGCCTTAAAACCTGTTCTTTTACCTTCAGTTTTCCTCTGATAAAGCTGTGGAAAAGCTTGGGATTTTCTTTAGCCTTCCTGGTGATGTCCCTCTCATAATCTCTCTCTGCCTCTCTCCTTTTACTTAGGTAGTCATTTCTTGCTCTTTTGTAGGTTTGCCAGGCATTTATGTTTTTTCTCCTCCTATACCTTTTCCAGCATTTGTCTCTCCACTCCTTAGCTCTTTTACACCCATTATCGAACCATTTCTCTCTGGCATGAATTACACCTACTTTGGTGACAGGTATGCAGCAATCTACTATCTTCCCATATTTCTCACAAAAGATGTCATACATTTCTTGTACAGATTTGTTGTAAAATAAGGTTCTCCAGTCAATAACTGCAAAAAGCTCATTCATTTTGATGTAATCTCCTTTCGGATAGTTCCTCCTCATGTCCTCAGTGCCTCTACTCTCAGGAAGAATGTCTTCAATGATATACTCCATCAACAACACACAGTGGTCACTCTTTCCAATTGGTGGTTCATACTCAATATTTTCAATATCCAACACATTATCTGTGAACACCAGATCAAGTAGTGATGGCTCATCCCCACCCCTGGCTCTTGTTGGTTCCATTACATGTTGGTGTAGGAAATTCCCTTGTACGAAATCTAGGAATCTTGCCCCAAATGAGTCCTCACCACTGTGTGGGTCAAGATTTATCCAATCTATCTCTTTATGATTAAAGTCTCCCATAATCAAAATCCTACATTTTTTCTCCCGCGCCATGTTAACAACTGAGTTTATGACTTCAATCGTACCTATATGACTTTCCTCATAAATTTCAAGCCTATTTTGGTTCCTTGGTGGGTTGTATACAACAGTTATTATAATGCTCTCTGACCCAGTATTTATGCGAGCAACAAGAAATTCCCTGAACTCACTTTCTATAGCCAAGTTTATTTCTTCAACTTGAATCCTCTCACTTATGAGCAGTGCTATCCCTCCACCAGTCCTCTCAGATCTTTCGACCCTTAGTATTCTGAAGCCCTTAGGAAAAACTGTGACACTGTTTATGTCCTCACTCAACTTAGTCTCTGTAATTGCTACTATATCTGCCTTACTGTTGTGAATCCTATCTTTTAATTCTACTGCCTTACCAGCTAATCCATCAGCATTTGTGTATAACAATCTTAATGAGGCCCCATCCCCTGATCTTCTGTCATTATCTTCTTTATCTCCCCTTTGTCTGGAAGTATTCTGTAACGAAAATTTTTCTTCTCTTCTTCATTTCTTTCATCATTTAACCTTCTTGCCTCTTGCAACAAGTTTTTGATCTTTCCCATCTCTTCCTGTGTTCTGTATCGTCTAATGAACACTTCTTTGCATTCTTGAAGGTCTTTTAGACTTTTTTTTCTCAACAATATTTCCCTACATGTCTCCCCTCTCTCAAAGGTTACTTTTGTTGGTCTCGGCTTTCCTTCCCTCGAATATTTACCTAGTTGGTGTATGTTTACAATATCCTCAGGACCACATACTACTCCAAGCTTTCTTATCAGGTCTACAACGTTAGCTTTATTTTCTTCAAGTCTCCCCTGCCATGTTGGCTCCTGGGATTCACTTATGCCTGAGATTACCACTGTCTTCTCCTTATCAAGTGCCTGTCTGATGAGTGGGTTTGCCCTTTCCATCACAACGTCTTTCATTTTTTCGATTACTGTCTCTTTATAGTCAACTGTTTGTATGTTTTCCAGTGCCACCACCTTTACAGCCTCTTTTACTGCCACATTCCCCTTTAGTGCATCAGCAAAGGACGTTTTCATGGCATCATTTTCCATATTCAGCTCCTGGAACTCTTTTCTGAACTGTTCAATGTTTTCCTTAATCTGAACATTCCAAGCAGCAATCTCGTCTCTCTCAGAAGAGAGCAGTGAACTAACATCTAATTCCTTTAGGTTGTCATTTAGCTGTTTGTTTTTATCTTCTTGTTTAGAAATTCTAGATTCTAGTTGACTCTTTTCCCCTTCCAGCTTCTTTATTCTTTTTTCTAGTTCCTTTCTCTCCTGCCCTTGTGCTTTATTTGCTTCCTCCAAAGATCTTATTTGTTCTCTGAGTGTTTCATTCTCTTTCATTTCTCCATCCATATTCCGAATTTTATCATCAAGGTTTGTAACCATTTCCTCTAACTTCTTGATTCTCTGTTTAAGTCCTCTGATGACTACCCCTTCTCCCGACCCATGGGTGGGAGAGGTTTGGGACAGAGATGGCTTCATTTTTATGTTCTCCCTCTCACAGAATATAGAAAGAAGACGAGAAAGAGGAAAAAAAAAAGAAAAGAGAAAAAACTTCTAATTTACCTTCACACAGAATTTTTATATCTCCATATAAGTGCTATTTAGTGACTCAGTTTGTCTCCTTTCTGGTAACACACATCTTAACTTAAAAACTTGACCATGGTAATTTAAGTATAAAAAGAAAAAGAAAAACAAAAGTCAAACCTGAAGGAAAATTCGAATTTGTGTTCGAGGTGGCACCCACCTGTTTCTGTTATATATTCTTCCTAACTGATAAACTGACTTGCTAACCAAGATATGTTATCACGGGATTTAGTCTTTACATTTAACTCAATATATATACAAAATAACAAAATAGCAAAAGAGAAAGCTAAAAGAAAAGCAAAAAAAATGAAGAAAATAGGACTGCTGTACTACTTGGCAACTTAACTCAGTACTGTTGACAGGTGGGTATTTGGTAATTTTTTTTCCTTTTATTATTCAATTTTTTCGTGTATCAAGCTAACTAACTAGTTAATATAAATGGGAAGGATACTGATTTTAACAATATATAGAACCACAGGATCAGGTAAAACGGCTTAAGAGCTTTCCCCAGTTTACACAAAAAATTAGGTAATGTGGTATATGGCTCCACGTCTGGCAACTCTTCTAGATTTCCCTCAAGGCAGAAACTGGACGGCAGCTTCTCTCTCTTCCTCACGAAAAAGTTCTCAATTTTTTTCCTTTAATATGAACAGTCTCGTCTTACAAATATTAGCTTTTGTACTCACAATACTCTGCAGGATTTCAGGTTTATGGAAATTATGGTAAAGTTTTCCACTAAGCACTTTAGTCACTCGAAACTTAAAAATTTAAGAGGAGCAATTCCGTGTGTCACTGAACGCGCGGTGTATGTGATTACCTAATTGTGATTACCTAATTGTGTTTACGGGAAAGAGCCCAAAGCTCGTATCTTCCCGTCTCCTGATCGGTTCCATTTTTAGACTTAGTGATACTTATCATACCTGTCCTTAAAACTATGGATTGAGGTAGCATTAACTACCTCCTCGCTTAGCAAATTCCAATTATCAACTACTCTTACACTGAAAAAGTATTTCCTTACATCCTGCAAACAAGTTTTCTTCCGAAGCTTCAAACTATGACCTCTAGTTCTAGAGCCAGCCATATCGAAATATCGATCCCTATCCACTCTATCATAACCATGAAGGAATTTAAAGACTGTCACCATATCCCCCCTTACTCTTCTAGCTTCGAGTGATGGCAAGTCTAATTCCCTCAGCCTCTCATCATAACCGAGATTGCGTATTTCTGGCACCAGTTTCGTGGCATGTCTTTGAACTTTTTCAAGCTTAGCTATGTGCTTTTTCAAGTGCGGATTCCAAAAGGGGGGTGCATATTCGAGTTTTGGCCTCACATAGGTTACATAAATATTTCTGAACATTTCCTTGTCCATGTGCCTGAAGGCTACCCTTACATTTGATAAGAATGCATATGCTGCCCTTACTATGCCATTTATATGTATTTCTGGAGACAAATCTGCCAATATGTTTACTCCTAGATCTCTCTCATTTTCTGTCTCCTGAAGTTGTACTCCAGCCACCGAGTAGTCAAGCTTGGGCCTTCTTGCACTTGTACCCATTCTCATTACCTTACATTTTGAGGTATTGAATTTCATTAGCCACTTTTCTGACCACTCATGCAGATTATTTAGATCCTCCTGAAGTTCTCTACCATTGTTCTCGTTTTTTACTTTCTTCACAATCTTTGCATCATCTGCAAACATATTCATGAATGAATTTACAGACTCTGGTAGGTCATTTACATATACAAGGAACAAAAGTGGCCCTAAAACTGAACCCTGTGGAACTCCACTACTAACTCTTCTCCATTCAGACACTGAGTGTCTTACTCTAACCCTCTGTTCCCTTCCTTCTAAGTAAGTTTTTATCCATTCCAAGACATTTCCACCTATTCTAGCCATTGATTGCAGCTTCCTAATAAGTCTCCCATGTGGAACAGTGTCAAACGCTTTCTGGAAGTCTAGGAATATGCAATCTGCCCAGCCCTCTCTTTCCTGTAAGATTTGGCTTACCTCATCATAAAATTCTAATAAGTTTGTTACTGTTGATCTTCCTTCTCTGAAGCCATGTTGCCTCACTGACAAAAAGTTGAAGGATTCCAAGTGAAGAGAGATATGTTTCCTTAGTAGTTTCTCCATAAGTTTGCAAACTATGCTGGTCAAGGAAACTGGTCTATAGTTCAGAGCCGTATCCCTCCTTCCCTTTTTGAAGATAGGTATCACATTTGCTTGTTTCCAGCATCCTGGAATCTCCCCCGACTCCAATGACTCCTTAAATATGATACTTAGTGCCACTGATATTGTGTTTGCGCATTTTTAAGCACATGAGGGGATATGTCATCAGGACCTGTAGCTTTATGAACATCTAAATCCATCAGCGCTTTGCATACCTCTGTGGCTGTAAGGTTGATGTTCTCTAATACCGGCCCTTGAGCTTCTATCACTGCAATCTGAGGGGGTGGGGTATTTTCTACTGTAAATACTGACTGAAACTCCTTGTTCAATTCTTTGCAGATCTCTTCGTCCGTCTCAGTGATGCTTCCATCCGCTCTCTTTAGCCTTAAAACCTGTTCTTTTACCTTCAGTTTTCCTCTGATAAAGCTGTGGAAAAGCTTGGGATTTTCTTTAGCCTTCCTGGTGATGTCCCTCTCATAATCTTTCTCTGCCTCTCTCCTTTTACTTAGGTAGTCATTTCTTGCTCTTTTGTAGGTTTGCCAGGCATTTATGTTTTTTCTCCTCCTATACCTTTTCCAGCATTTGTCTCTCCACTCCTTAGCTCTTTTACACCCATTATCGAACCATTTCTCTCTGGCATGAATTACACCTACTTTGGTGACAGGTATGCAGCAATCTACTATCTTCCCATATTTCTCACAAAAGATGTCATACATTTCTTGTACAGATTTGTTGTAAAATAAGGTTCTCCAGTCAATAACTGCAAAAAGCTCATTCATTTTGATGTAATCTCCTTTCTGATAGTTCCTCCTCATGTCCTCAGTGCCTCTACTCTCAGGAAGAATGTCTTCAATGATATACTCCATCAACAACACACAGTGGTCACTCTTTCCAATTGGTGGTTCATACTCAATATTTTCAATATCCAACACATTATCTGTGAACACCAGATCAAGTAGTGATGGCTCATCCCCACCCCTGGCTCTTGTTGGTTCCATTACATGTTGGTGTAGGAAATTCCCTTGTACGAAATCTAGGAATCTTGCCCCAAAGGAGTCCTCACCACTGTGTGGGTCAAGATTTATCCAATCTATCTCTTTATGATTAAAGTCTCCCATAATTAAAATCCTACATTTTTTCTCCCGCGCCATGTTAACAACTGAGTTTATGACTTCAATCGTACCTATATGACTTTCCTCATAAATTTCAAGCCTATTTTGGTTCCTTGGTGGGTTGTATACAACAGTTATTATAATGCTCTCTGACCCAGTATTTATGCGAGCAACAAGAAATTCCCTGAACTCACTTTCTATAGCCAAGTTTATCTCTTCAACTTGAATCCTCTCACTTATGAGCAGTGCTATCCCTCCACCAGTCCTCTCAGATCTTTCGACCCTTAGTATTCTGAAGCCCTTAGGAAAAACTGTGACACTGTTTATGTCCTCACTCAACTTAGTCTCTGTAATTGCTACTATATCTGCCTTACTGTTGTGAATCCTATCTTTTAATTCTACTGCCTTACCAGCTAATCCATCAGCATTTGTGTATAACAATCTTAATGAGGCCCCATCCCCTGATCTTCTGTCATTATCTTCTTTATCTCCCCTTTGTCTGGAAGTATTCCGTAACGAAAATTTTTCTTCTCTTCTTCATTTCTTTCATCATTTAACCTTCTTGCCTCTTGCAACAAGTTTTTGATCTTTCCCATCTCTTCCTGTGTTCTGTATCGTCTAAT
>JAXCGZ010020808.1:72500-87500 GCA_037179515.1 Halocaridina rubra | reverse complement strand
TACTCCTCCCTTTGTGGTTATGAAGTGCATTAGATAACAGATTTAAGCAGGGGATGGGGCCTCATTAAGATTGTTACACACAAATGCTGATGGATTAGCTGGTAAGGCAGTAGAATTAAAAGATAGGATTCACAACAGTGAGGCAGATATAGTAGCAATTACAGAGACTAAGTTGAGTGAGGACATAAACAGTGTCACAGTTTTTCCTAAGGGCTTCAGAATATTAAGGGTTGAAAGATCTGAGAGGACTGGTGGAGGGATAGCACTGGTCATAAGTGAAAGGATTCAAGTTGAAGAAATAAACTTGGCTATAGAAAGTGAGTTCAAGGAATTTCTTGTTGCTCGCATATATACTGGGTCAGAGAGCATAATAATAACTGTTGTATATAACCCACCAAGGAACCAGAATAGGCTAGAAGTTTATGAGGAAAGTCATATAGGTACTATTGAAGTCATAAACTCAGTTGTTAACATGGCACGGGAGAGAAAATGTAGGATTTTGATTATGGAACAATTTAATCATAAAGAGATAGATTGGATAAATCTTGACCCACACAGTGGTGAGGACTCATTGGGGGCAAGATTCCTAGATTGCATACAAGGGAATTTCCTACACCAACATGTAATGGAGCCAACGAGGGCCAGGGGTGGGGATGAGCCATCACTAATTGATCTAGTATTCACAGATAATGTGTTGGATATTGAAAAAATTGAGTATGAACCACCAATTGGAAAGAGTGACCACTGTGTGTGTGTGTTTTTTTTTTTTAAGAGTGTGACACCGGGACAGGCAGAAACTGCCCTCATCAACAAAGGCCCGGGCACGAGAAAATACCTAGACGAAGGAAAAGAAAAAGGTTAAGGGCAAGGCAGAGATGAGGAAATGTCACACAAAGGAAAACGACAGACAGAAAAATGCAGTCAAAGTAAAGAGGACCCAGAGATATGGAGGACTAGGCTCTGAGATGACGATAGATCCGATTTTTGAAGGATGAAAGGTCATAAGAATTAGGAAAGACGGAAGGAGGAAGAGAGTTCCAGATTCTGGAGGTAGATGGGAAGAAGCAGTCGCTGCACCGACCAATCCGCGAGCTACAAATCTCCACACAGTACCTGTGAGATGAGGCCGCATGGCGAGTGTTACGCGGCCTCGGCAGTGGAGGAGGGATGCAACTCGCCAACTCATCAGAGCAGCGATGGAAGTAGTAGCAATAGAAAAGCGAAAGGGAAGATACCTTACTGCGAAGAGAGAGAGAATCCAGGTTAGAAGTAAGAGAAGGATCATTAATGAGTCTGACTGCCTTAGATTCAACCCTATCAAGAAGATAAGTAAAGGAAGAAGCACCCCAGATGTGTGAGCAGTATTCTAAGCAGGGGCGGATATGACCTTTGTAAATTTTAAGTAACTGCAATGAGGAAAAGTAATAACAAAAACGAAAAATAAACCCCCAGTTTTTTGGATGAAGATTTAGAAATTTGGATTATGTGATTCCTCCAAGACAGGTTAGAGGCTATATGGATTCTTAATATATTGATAGAGATAAGAGGGTAACTTTCATTAGTTTCGAAGACAATAGGGTTATCAGGATTAGAAGGTAAAGAGATAGCCAGAAACTGTGTCTTGGAGGCATTGAATTTAACTAAATTTTGAGTGCCCCATTCAGATACTCTCTGCAAATCGGAGTTAAGAGTAGAAGAAAGAGTGATACGAGATTGATTACGAGTAACAGATGAAGGTTGTGAAGAAAAGGCAGAGGGAAAGTGAAGGGTAGAATCATTGGCAAAGGCATGAAGAAGAGAGGAAGATGGGGATTATAGAAGATCATTGATGAAGAGAAGGAAGAGAGTATGTGAAAGAACAGAGCCCTGTGGAACACCATTGGAAACAGAGAAAGGGCTAGATGTCGCGCCATCAACAACTACAGATATAGAACGGTCAGTAAGAAAACTGGAAATCAGAGAACAGAGAGAAGGGGTAAAGCCATAGGCAGGGAGTTTAGCCAACAGAACCTTGTGCCAGACTCTGTCAAAAGCCTTAGAGATATCAAGGCTGACGACAAAGGATTCCCCATAGTTCCTCAGAGAAGATGACCATGCATGAGTAAGATAGGACAGGAGATTACCAATGGATCTTGCCTTGCGGAAGCCATACTGGTGATCGGAGATAAGTGAGTTAGATTCAAGGCGTTTCAAGAAGTGAGCATTGAGCAAAATTTCAAAAACTTTAGCAATAGAGGAGGTTAGAGCAATAGGTCGGTAGTTAGAAGGAATAGAGCGGTCACCCTTCTTAGGAACAGGTTGAACTAGAGCATGCTTCCAAGATGAAGGATAGATACTGGTTGACAGAATGAGGCAAAAAAGACGGCAAAGCACGGGAGCCAATTCATCTGCAAACTCCTTAGGGAACCTTGCAGGGATACCATCGGGACCAGATGCCTTGTTTGTCTTTAGCGAGCGAAGAACCTTATGAACTTTGCCTGAAGAAAGGATAAGGGAGGGCATAGGGTTAGAGAGGGGAAAAGACTGAGGAACAGGTGCGCTGGAATCGTTGATAGAAGAGTTGGCAGAAAAATGAGAGCCAAAGAGAGTGGCTTTGTCAGTGGGAGAGCAAGCTATAGAACCATCAGAATGAATGAGAGGGGGAAAGCTTGAGTTACAGAAGTTTTTGGAGAGGTTTTTGGCTAAGGACCAGAAGCATTTGTCAGTGGGAGAGGAGTTAAGGTCATCAACTTTCCTTCTTATAAAGGAAGCCTTAGACCTTCAAATCTGAGCTGTACAGCAATTCCTAGCTATAATAAAAGCAGAGCAAGTTAAATCGGAAGGAGAGGCTTGGTAAGATTGGTGAGCCTGATTCCTAGCCTGAATAGCCATGGAGCAGGCACGGTCAAACCAAGGTTTAGGGGGAGAGAAAGTTTTTGTAGAAGAGGGGATGTACGCCTCCATTCCCGCGGTCATGATCTCGGCAACTTTTACAGCTACTCGATCAGGGTTGCGGGACCGAAAGCAGTAGTCATCCCATGGAAAGTCAAAGAGAAAGTTAGGCAAATTTTCATATTGGGTTCGCTCGAAGTGCCAAAGGCGGCGTTGAGTAGGAGGGATTGGTGGTGGGGGAGTGAAAATGGAAGAGACAGAGATCATGGAGTGGTCAGATTTACCAAGAGGGGAAAGCACAGAATAAGAGTAGTTTGAAGGGTTAGAAGTAAAAAATAGGTCAAGAGTGTTTGCAGCATGTCCGTGACGATCAGGAACGCGAGTAGGATATTTGATAATTTGCTCCAGATCGTGAGTAATAGAGAAAGCAAGAGCCTCGCTTCCTCCCACATCAGTGTGAGAAGAATGAAGCCACTCACTGTGGTGTACATTGAAGTCTCCAATGTAGAGAACTTCGGCATGTGGGTGAGAAGATAGCAAGGACTCATGGCACGAGGAGAGATATTCAAAGAAAGACACAAACTCGGTGGAGTTTGGAGAACAGTAGCAGAAGCAAAGGATGATATTGGTAGTGGAGAGATAGACTTTTAGCCAGAGAACATCAAAGTCAGGAGATTCAAGGTCCATGAGCCTCACAGTAGGAGTGTTAATATTGCAGTAAGCACAGACCCCACTTTTGGAGCGAAAACGAGTATGCAGATTATAGTGGGAGATTTGGAAAGGGTCAGGAAGCATGTATAGACAACTGGGTTTCAGATAGGAGGAGGAGGTTAGGGAGGAAAGTGCCAAATGCTGTTCCACAGATGAAAGATTAGAGTTCAGCCCACGAATGTTTGAATAGTGAAGAGTGAAAGAAGCAGATCTATTGGGAGACTTATTAGGAAGCTGCAAGCAATCGCTAGAATAGGTGGAAATGTCTTGGAATGGATAAAAACTTACTTAGAAGGAAGGGAACAGAGGATTAGAATAAGACACTCAATGTCTGAATGGAGAAGAGTTAGTAGTGGAGTTCCACCAGGTTCAGTTTTAGGGCCACTTTTGTTCCTTGTATATGTAAATAACCTACCAGAGTCTGTAAATTCATTCATGAATATGTTTGCAGATGATGCAAAGATTCTGAAGAAAGAGAGAATTGAGAACAATGGTAGAGAACTTCAGGAAGATCTAAATAGTCTGCATGAGTGGTTAAAAAAGTGGCTAATGAAATTTAATTCTTCAAAATGTAAGGTAATGAGAATGGGTACAAGTGCAAGAATGTCCAAGCCTAACTACTCAGTGGCAGGAGTACAACTTCAATAAACAGAGAATGAGAGTTCTAGGAGTAAACATACTGGCATACTTGTCTCCAGAAATACATATAAATGGCATAGTAAAGGCAGCATATGCTTTTTTAGTATATATAAGGGTAGCCTTCAGGCACATGGACAAGGATATATTATTTAACCTATGTGAGGCCAAAACTCGAATATGCAGCCCCATTTTTGAATCCGCAGTTGTAAAAAGAAAGTGAAGTTAGTAGCGAGACTACAAAAGATAATGGATCTAGCTAGTTTCCTTCCTCTCTATCTGGAAGGAAATGCTTTAGCAATATATTTGGAAATGGAAGATAGTCATCAAGCAAATGCTGAAAAGATAGAAGCAAAGTTGAAAGAGTCATTCACAGATGGGCCATTTGATGCTTTTGGAAAATTAGCGCACATGAGGTGGGCTGGAGAACAAGTTAATGTGTATGCTAATGAGGTTCGGAGATTAGCTGGGTTGCCTGGATTCACAGGAGAAGACCTTGAGCGAATCGTTACGCTAACATTTGTGAATAGTTTCCCAGATCTGCTAAATATAGAGCTTCAGCAGATTAGTAATATGATGAAACTGTCAATGAGTGATGTCTTAACAAGTGCCAAGGTGTTTGAAGTATATATATTCAAAGGGTAGTGCTACCGGTGTGAGGGGCCTCACATGACAAGGATTTATAAAGAGCGGAGGACAGTAGTATGTTATAAATGTGGAAAGGAGGGACATATATCCTCACAGTGCAGCCAGGGAAATGACAGAAGGGGGGCTGGTACACCAACAGCTACACCCTCAGCAGAGTGAAGGCACTCAGTGTGCTTTCAGTGGTCAAGATGATGTTGGGTGGCAGAGCAGTGTGTTCGTTGGTTGACACTGGATGTTCAACTGCACTGGTGAGGACAAGGTTGGTAGATCATTATGAGGGGAAAGTTACCTGACAGCAATTAATGGTAGAGAAGTGAAGTATCAAGGTATGTGTTGGGTGGATCTGTAGTGGCTGGAAGATCTTTAAGAATTCATGCAGTGGTGCTTAACAGTATCGTAAATTATGTAGATTTAAGTTATTGGGATGGGTGTGATTAACCAGCTGGGAGGTGTTCTAGCTGATGGGAACAAGGTTCTATATGGAGTTGGTCAGTGTTTGGTAGCCACTAAAAATGAACTTAATATACATATGACAGAGATGATGAGAAGGGGCTTTGTCAGATTGAGGATAGAGATTTTAAAGGTGAGTCTGATGGAAGACACTGGACTGTAGAATGGGTTTGGAAAGATGGTCAACCACCCATCTTGGAGAACAGAATAGGTTGCTATGACAGACAAATCCGTGGAAGGAGGAAGTTGAAAGTGGAATTTTACCACTGAAGGCTGTGGAACATCCTACTAAAAATCAGATCAGACCGGTTTTGGATTACGGAGAGTTGATTGCACATACAGAGTGTCACACAGATGTTGTGACCGATGTTTGCAGTGAAACATTTCGAGAGTGGAGACAGGCAGAGGGAGAGACGGTACGTGTTGATCTGAAATCAGCTTATTTGCAAATGAGAGTCTCAAAGGAACTGAGGAAATTTCAGCTAGTCAAATATAAGGGCAGAAGTTACTGCTTAACCCATTTGGCTTCGGGCTGAGTTCTGCACCACTTATTATGGCAAAGAAACTGAAGAGAGTGCTGTCAAAATCAGAGAGAATAAAGGCAGCCACTACCTCTTATGTCGATGATATCCTGGATAACAAATTGCATGTGTCAACCACTGAATTGATCCAGCATCTTGTTAAATATGGTCTGGCCACTAAAATACTGGAACCCCTGGTTGGAAGAGCTGCCTTAGGACTTAAGATTCGAAGAAACAGAATGGGAGAGCTTGTCTTTTGTAGAGGGAATGGATTGCCACTTTTACCAGAATGCCTCACCAGAAGGGAGGTGTTTTCAGCATGTGGTAAGCTGGTGGGACATTACCCTATAGCTGCGTGGTTACGTGTGGCATGAAGCTTTATCAAAAGAATGGAGGAGGGAACATGATGGGATGACTATGTTGGAGAGCAAACCATGATGATGATGAGGGAAGTGGTTAAACAAGTCAAGATTGAGGATCCAGTGAAGGGAAGATGGACAGTTCCAAAGAGTAGTAGTGCAGTGCTTTGGTGTGTTGCAAGCAGCATTGCCTTAGGGGTACTGTTGGAGATAAGAAACCAAGAGGTCGAAGATGCTGCCTGGCTGAGACAGAAATGTGACTACAATCACGTCAATGTCGCAGAACTAGAGGCCATTCTGAAAAGAGTGACTCTGGCAATGAAGTGGGGCATCAAAGATATCAGTTTGTTGACTGATTCTTCAACAGTACATGGATGGGTTAATGTGACACTGACAGAAGAGAAGAGGATGAGAACAAAAGGTGTTGCAAAAATGATCGTAAAACGAAGACTGAGGATTCCAAGGAATTTGATAGATGAATTTGACCTCAAGGTGACAGTTGCCTATGTTCCAACCTCAAAGAATAAGGCTGATGTGCTAACTAGGGTGAAAAGAGATTGGCTTACATCAGATGTGGATGACCTCGGAGAAAAGGATCAGGAGAGTGTGCCAGTTTGTGCAGGAGCTATTAATATGCAAAAAGTTTACAAGATGCACCATGTTGGGGTAGACAGAACTCTGCTTCTGGCAAGGAAGATAGACCCAGCAATGACCAGGGACTCTGTTCAAGAAGTGGTATGGAGCAGTGTGAGGTGTTAGGCAATTGACCCTGCTCCAGTGGTGCATGAAAAAGGAAAAAGAAGTAGGAGTGGAGTACACTTGGAAGAGACTAGCTGTTGATGTTACCCATTATCGCCAAGCATTGTACTTGTCCATTGTGGACTGTGGACCAGGAAGATTTACTATATGGAGGGACCTCAGGAGGGAGTCATCTGACTGTGTTGTCTCTATGTTGAATGAGGTGATTTTTGAGATGGGTCCAGAGGAGATACTAATGGATAATTCAATGGTTTTCCGATCTGAGACAATGGAGAGGTTTCTTGAGAGATGGAAGGGTCAGCTGTTCTTCAGAGCTGCATATTGGCTGAGTGGTAATGGGATAGTAGAAAGACACCACAGGACAATCAAGGCTATGGTAGAGAGAGGAAACATTACACCTTTGGAGGCAGTTTTCTGGTATAACATGTCCCAAAGATCTGGACAAAGGGAGGACTCTGTTCCACAGTGAGCAATATTTAGGTATAACTGGAGATGTCCAGCGGCAGATCCCCCACCAAGGCAAGAGGAAGTCATCAGTACTATCGAGTTAGGAGATGAAGTGTGGGTAAAACCACCAGGAGCTTGATGCATTTCACATTGGCAAAGGGGTAGTGACAGGGATATATTAAAAAAGCAATGTGTCAGTGGATGGCATGGCTAGACATGTACTTGATGTTCGACAAGTTGTCCATCCTCCAAGAGACTCAAATGAAGGCAAGCCGGAACATGAGGAAATTATTGATGCCACTACAAGCAACACAGAATTGGTCGAGATAGAATCTAAGCGACCGTACCCTCAGAGGAGAAGACGACCCCGTCCTTGGTTGGATGATCATGTGATGGAAGACATAGAAGACCAGTGATTTTGAGATCAGTGGGGCGCATGGTGTATTTATAGGGAAATCATGATATTTGTTTGGTGTGGTATGTTATTTTGTGAAGAAAATTTGGCACCCCTGATTGTGAATTGGTTTTGGGAAGTGGCAACATTGTCGGGAGAGTTGCGAGGTGCAGACGAGTTGAAGTTGCTGTTGTCCATGGACGAGCATATCTCTTTTGAAGCTGTATTTGTAAGGATTTTACTTTGTTTGTTGTTGTTTGGATAACGACGTTGATGCAAATTGTCTAGGAAGGATTTGGGGTGGTTTTTGACGTGGTCTTGATCCAGTGGAGTGCTATTGTTACCAGTTTCCTGGCACCAGGGCCGAGTAGTGTTCTGGGCCTTCATTGGTGTTGGCTGGCCTAGGCTATTAAACAACATCACTCCTTGATTTACAAGCATCACTACTAGGTGAGGCAAGTTATTTTGTATCATTGTTTCCTGTTTCAATTGTTCATATATATATATATATATATATATATATATATATATATATATATATATATATATATATATATATATATATATATATCTATCTATCTATCTATCTATCTATCTATCTATCTATCTATCTATCTATCTATCTATCTATCTATCTATCTATATATATATATATATATATATATATATATATATATATATATATATATATATATATATATATATCTATCTATCTATCTATCTATCTATCTATCTATCTATCTATCTATCTATCTATCTATCTATCTATCTATCTATCTATCTATCTATCTATCTATCTATCTATCTATCTATCTATCTATCTATCTATCTATCTATCTATCTATCTATCTATCTATCTATCTATCTATCTATCTATCTATCTATCTATCTATCTATCTATCTATCTATCTATCTATCTATCTATCTATCTATCTATCTATCTATCTATCTATCTATCTATCTATCTATCTATCTATCTATCTATCTATCTATCTATCTATCTATCTATCTATCTATCTATCTATCTATCTATCTATCTATCTATCTATCTATCTATCTATCTATATATATATATATATATATATATATATATATATATATATATATATGTTCCGGTTTTACGTCACTGACTCCCTTTTCTATCAAGGGCTAGGACGGTTGCCTTCTTGCGAAGGACTTGTTTTGGCAGATATAATCGTTACCCTGAGTGCATGCCCTTGCTAACCTCAGACCGTGACGGGGCGCGAACCCTCCACATGACGCCTCAAAGTCGCGGACGCTACCGCTTAAGCCACGGTGACTATATAAATATATATATATATATATATATATATATATATATATATATATATATATATATATATATATATATATATATATATATATATATATATATATATATATATATATATATATATATATATATATATATATATATATATATATATATATATATGCTCTGATCATCTCATCTTTGATGGGCTTAGCAAAAATTTACCTGAAAACTTTGTTGGCAGAAACCTAATCTATCTAAAGACGATCTTACCTTACTCAGACACGTGGAAACGTAAGTATCCCAAATGGCAGGTTTGTCTTGATGTAATAATTTGTGAAGTAAAAATATAATTTCATATATAAATATTTATATATTATTTTGCATACAGTATTTAGAATGAGCCGAAAGATGACGAAGAATAGATCAACAACATAATGAGAAAACAAAAGAGAGAAATATTATGAACAAAATAGGAAACTTTGTTGCCCGGTAATATGTTTATTTTTTTTTTATATTCATATCATAAAAAGTTATATTAATTGAGTAAGCACCTATAATATGTGATCAGTTTTACGTCACAGACTCCCTTTTCTGCTAAAGGCTGGGTTGGTGCCTTCTAGAGAAGGATTCGGAATTTTACAGTTGTGACACCTATAATACACTCTATCTAAATTCTAAATGAAAATGGGTATTCAGTTTATAAAAAAAAGAAAAACAAAAATCACTTAATGAATAATCAACATGAGCATATTATACATACCGTCTCATTTCTAAAGCACATACTTTAAAATTGTTACAGACAGAAGCATTAAAATCTTAATTAAATAACATAAAACCATATATATATATATATATATATATATATATATATATATATATATATATATATATATATATATATATATATATATATATATATATATATATATATATATATATATATATTACTCTGGACTGTGGACAGTATGATTATTAATCGAGAGCCAGTTGACTTTCTCAGTTAAATTTACTGTTTATGAGCAAGCCAGGCACGATTCCCCATAATATAAGTGAACTTAGGTACACAGTAGATACTACAGAGAGTAGTGTGGAAGACTGGGGAGGAAAGAACACACATAAAGCTAAAGAGATTACACATCGAGCCACTTCTAGAACTCTAGCATAAGGTGGACGCTCATACAGGATGCCAATACATGACAGAGTTACCACGACCATGAGACTGTAAATGAAGACTTCAGTGAGTCCAATGGCCTGTTCAAAAAGAAAAACAAGGGTATATATTGTAGTAGAAAACAACATAACACATAGGCATCTTGTAAAGATGAGTAAGGCCCCAGAACTCCATGTTATGTTAAATAACCCTGTAAATTGTTAAGTCAGGTTTGGGTAGTGGCTTACCTTGTAAATATGAATAATCCTTGAGTACTTTGGGGTTAATTTCTTTACAAGATGCAAAATTATATAACAGCAATACCTCTGCTACATGTAATAGAACACAGTATTTGGCAGTTGAATAAAATCATAAACAAGGTTTTTAGTATAAAACTTACTGCGGTCGGTGCAAGGTATGTAGTGAGAGAAAGAGCAGCTAAGAAATGGATGATAACGTAGCAATGCATCACTGAAGTTGCTGTCACAGGTACGTGTTCACGTGGTCCCTTAATCTGAGTGGAGAGAAGAAAAAGTAAAAATAAAAAAATAAAATTATCATGAAAGAGAGTTTTATGCAAGTCTCATCCACTATTACTCAATCAAATATCATTATAATTAGTTTTTATGAACTTCTCATCCACTCTTACACACGTAAATTTCATATTATAGTTAGTTTTTTGGAAGTCTCAATCACTCTTTCACAGACAAGTTTCATATTGCAATAAGTTTTTTGAAGTTTCAACCACTATTACACAATCAAATTTCATAGCAATGAGTCATCTGGAAGCCTCAACCACTAACGCACAGTTAACTTTCCAACTGCTAAAGTACACAGATTACAACTACTGTGAGAGGGAAAAACAGTCTGAAACTTTAAATTGGATATCCTTACATCAATTTTCTCATGGGACCAGCCAGTCCACGGGGAACCAGGGGTCCAGCTGGGGCCCTTGACTAATGCACTTAGAGATTCAGACCAGGTTGGCATCGACTGAGCCTTTTTGAGCGCGCCCATTACGTAGAACACCTGTGTCATTAAGAAGTCATAAGCAAATATGTGCATAATTACATTTGTTTCTACCTGTGTCGTTAATGTAATCATAAGCAAACATTTGCATAAATATGTTTGTTTATACCTGCATCATTAATAAAATCATAAGCTAACATGTGTGTACTTATATTTGTTTATACTTGTGTCATTAATAAAATCATGAGCAAACATGTGCATAAATATGCTTGTTTATATCTGTGCCATAAATGAAATCATAAGCAAATACTGTATATGCATCATTATGTTGTTATACCTGCTTCTTCCCATCCACCTCCAGACTCTGGAACGCTCTTCCTCCTTCTGTCTTTTCTAATCCTTATAACCTATCTTCCTTTAAGAAATGGATCTATCGTCATCTCAGGGTCTAATCCTGCCATATCTCTCGGTCCTCAGTACTTCGACTATTCTTTCAGTCTGTCCTTTTCCTATTGTGCATCATTACCTCATCTCTGCCTTGTCCTTAACCTTTTATTTTGTCTTCGTCTTAATGTTTTCTACGTGTCCTGGCCTTTAATGATGAGGGCAATTTTCTTGCCAGTCCCGGTGTCACACTCATAAAATAAACCTGGGTCATTAATGAAATCATAACCAAACATGTATATAATTATGTTTGTTTATACCTGTGTCATTAATGAAATCATAAGCAAATATGTGCATAATTATGTTTGTTTATAGCAAGCAAAGAGGCAGGATACAATGCAAGTTTTGTCACAAGAAGAACGCTACGTCAGTGATTTTATATATAATCAGGGGCTGCAGTAGGTACATGGTAGATTACGCGAGTAAGAAAGCAAAAACCAGCAGTTCTGTTTCACTGTGGGGAGTTCAGAAAGGCATCCAGCCTTGATATCTCAGCTCCAATATGTCTCTGTCACTACCATTTGAATGGGGACTAATGATGACACATAAAAAACAGCAGTTCAGTTTCACTGTGGGGAGTTCAGAGAGGCATCCAGCCTTGATATCTCAGTTCCAACATATCTCTGTCACTATCATTTGAATGGGGACTTATGATGACACATAAAATGGGGATTCATTTATACACAACAAAAATCTGTCACAATGTAACAAAACGCTTATACGCTCTAAAGTTGCAGAATGTATATGCATTAGATCAAGTAGACTCTACCTGATGGTAAAGTGGACTGAATCGCTCCGGCTGGAAGACGATGCCATATACAATTTCTTCTCCTGGTATCTTAGCCTGAAATGTCCCAAAGAGACGATCCCAAACAATAAAGATACCGCCATAGTTTTTATCCAGGCAATAGACGTTGCAACCTGTAAAGAATTTCGCAGAGAGTTAGTTTTACAGTAAATATAAGATGATTTTAAAATCGAGCTTCTTAATCAATAAATGCACACCTTTCTCTATATTTATCAACACTTACAGCAAAGGGGTATACAAGTAAAATGAGGTATACTTTGAATGGAAATAAACTATTGGTCTTTTCAAATCTGGTTCACTTCTAAACTAAGAAGGAAAAATTTATGTTTTCGTGTCAATTTATTACACATTTAATAGTATTTACTTATACAGTACTATGCATAGGTGACATGGTGCAAAGGAAATTCTCGCACCTGCTAGCTCAGTGAACTGTGATGAGCGGGTGTGAGGGGAGTTGCCATGTGATGAAGCGGTAGGGGTAAACCAGCTATAGCTGTCACGCCTCGCTGTAGAATATCCTTCCCAGCCCACCTTGCGGACTACCCAAGCAAGGAGATAGGGGAGAAATGTTACAACCATTTATCCCCAAGGAGCTAAGAGGAGTAATTGAGGTAACTGTGGAATGTGGTGAATGCGTGTTTCTTGGCTCGGTCACCCCACTCACAAAGGAGAATAGGGCCATGTATATGTTTGCATGCACTTATATCATTGGACTATTAAAATTACCATGATGTACTCTATGGTGGGCTGGAGTGTTAAACACATATTCCATTGGTCCAACGGTTTTGATAGCTTCTGTATGAGTCCAACACTGGAAGACTATGTTAAACTGCACATGAGCCAACATGTAGGATGAAGGGATTCCTAAGAGTGCCAAAGGCAGGTAAAACACCCACGAAAATAATCTTTGCAGTGGGGAATGTCGAAGTCCCACGGCTAAGCTGAAATCCTCACTGGTGTGATGTACTTGATGAATGGCCCATAATATCATAATTTCTGTAAAATATGGATGTAATTACCAAACTCTGTCATAACATCTGTATAATATTGGTGAAATAAATGTGGATAATTTAGTAAGGTGGTATATATATATATATATATATATATATATATATATATATATATATATATATATATATATATATATATATATATATATATACACACACACATATACACACACACACATATACACACACACACACACACACACACACACACACACATATATATATATATATATATATATATATATATATATATATATATATATATATATATATATATATATAAATATATAAATATATATATATATATATATATATATATATATATATATATATATATATATATATATATATATATATATATATATATATATAAACGTGGTGAGCGAGGAGAGACTTGGATGGTTTAGGTATGTGCTGAGGAGGGATGAGGGATATGTTAGGAGAAGGATGCTGAAGACGGATGTGCAAGGTAAGAGGGGAAGAGGTAGGCCAAAGAGAACGCTTCCTGATGTTGTGAGGGAGGACATGAGGGTGTGTGGTGGACGGAAAATGACGAAGGGGATAAAGGTACTATGAACACGATCTGCTGTGGCGACCCCTGATGAGAGAAGCCAACAGATTTGCAATATATAAAACAAAGTGCAAATAATTTATATAATTTTCTTACCATGGCTAGCTCTATGAAACCAGTAGAATCCAAAGTCTACCAATACGACCATCAAAAGAAAAGAGAGAAGAGTCTCTGCTGGGGCTGCAAAAAGAGCATATCTCTCCCATACATATACATACACACCATATTCCATTCCCCTTACAAGAAACCTGTTTTGAAAGACAAAAATAAATAAATAAATAAATAAAGTTTCAGTATACACGGAAACAAAGATGTATACTTGAAATTTACAGGGTCATTATTCTAGAAAAAATAACTTTTTCAATCTGAAGAGCAGCGGTAACTTAGCGGTAGAGCCCGTGAGTTGGAAGGCAACTAACAGGTTCTGTCCCATCATGCTCCGTTGGGAAGGGCATCCAGCCTTAATTCCCCAACTCCAACCAGTCGGTTTCCACCCCTACTTGAATGGCAAAACAGCAAATTTTTCTCTCAGTGCATTGTACTTTGACTGCAGAGGAAAACTAGATAAAGCATGAGACTATATTTATACTGAACAAGACATGAGCACATAACTGGGTCATTAAAAAAGAAGATACCTTTAAATCAATATTCGAGCAAAAATACGACACATTCATATAAGTGATACACATGACTAATCACATTTAAGAAATTTCATATAACAACTGCATTGTTTTCATATACCTACGTCTACACTGAATATAACAGCATATTCGCTACACATTTCTTATTATCCCTTTCACATCTGACATTCTACAACACCCCTCATCTCTTTATATCTTTGCATTACGATTTCTTGGTGCCTGGGCCCGATGAGGACAATATCATTTGCCTGTCCTAGTGTCACACAAGAAAAATAATAGGGACTTCCTACACGACTTTTTCATAGCATATCCACTATGAGGACTAATATTTGGTT
>JAXCGZ010020808.1:2500-65000 GCA_037179515.1 Halocaridina rubra | reverse complement strand
TAAAAACTCACACTGAGGGGTCCAGAAGGGAAAGAGATGATAAGATATGAAACAGAATCCTAACTAGGAGACGGGGAGTTACGAACAATAAGTTTTTTTTTCTAATAAACACAAATAAACTATGGAAAGGGGACAGAAAACTGCTTAGGAGTATGTATGTGACTTATTGGAGGCCAAAACTTGAACTTTCAACAGTATGTAGTAGATTGGCCCATGGCACCATTCGCCAGCTGCAGTACTACTGAAGTTTTGTTTTGGACTTAAATAGAACTGTCCAGGACAGCTCGATGTTAATTTTTCCTTCAGTTACGGTTCTATATAGGCTTCCATCAACACCGAATATTCTTTGATATTTGTTATACATCTCTTATTTTTCCTTCACATCTGACTGGTCACAACACTCCCAACTCTGTTTCATTTTGTTTTATGTTTTCTTCTTGCCCACGCCTTCTCCCTGCCCGTCCAGGTGTCACACTCATTAAAAAAAATCTGCAATTTACACTTGGCATAAATATTTACAAAACTGAACAAGCTCATAGATATGCTAGAAATATATTCCCTGAATGGCGAGACTAGTGTTGAATGAAGAAAAGCTGAAGGACGCAGATCTACCTCCACCCACTCATGTTTCTGGTAAGAATAGGACAGTTTGTTAACGAATCAGACCAAGCATTTTACGTGATTGCACACAATCAAAATGTGAGATCGAAGCGGTTGTGAGAGAAAATGTATATAATACAGCGTCACAGAAAAAAAAAAAAATTTATATAGTGCTTAACCTATCTATATACATGAGCCATTTTCCCCTTATAAGAAGTGCTTGATTAACAGTTATTTATTTTCCTCAAGGTTTACCAGTACCAAGCAAGAAAGGTCATACAATTCTCCCCCCATCCAACCTTTTCCTCAAGTGAAAGTGTGAGGATATGCATTTAATATCGAGCCTGTCTAGCCCTGTCTAAGATAGGACCTCCGCATGAATAATAATAATAATAACAATAATAATAATAATAATAATAATAATAATAATAATAATAATAATAATTATTATTATTATTATTAGTAGTATTATTGGATGGATGGATTCGGTTTTACGTCACGAACTCCCTTTTCTACTAAGGGCTAGGACGGTTGCCTTCTTTCGAAGGACTTGTTTTGGCAGATGTAATCGTTACCCTGAGTGTATGCCCTTACTAACCTCAGTCCGTGACGGGGCGCGAACCCTCGACCTGCCGCCTCAGAGTCGCAGACGCTACCATTTTGCCACGGAGACTGCATTATTATTATTATTATTATTATTATTATTATTATTATTATTATTATTATTATTATTATTATTATTATTATTATTATTATTATTATTATTATTATTACGTGGACTACAAATGAAGGGCTTGGGGAGGTTTTATTAGACAGCCTTCAATAATAATAATAATAATAATAATAATAATAATAATAATAATAATAATAATAATAATAATAATAATAATAATAATGATAATAAAAGAAGCGAGAATGAGGACAAGCTACGTTAATATGAATAGTATGCTATAAAGTCGACTATGGTATGTACAGACTCTTAGTGGTATAGATTAATCTTGATTTCTGGCTAACAAATACCGGTGAGGGAGATGTGGTCGTTGCCAAAACCTACGGTACACGAAGCGTCGTTACTACCGAAAATATATTAAAAGTAAAAGACGTAAATCGTGAAAATGGGATATTGGGAATAGGGTATAATCAGAATGACCGTGGGAAAAAAAAAAATTTTGCAGAAAGGGCAATACATATCGAAGCAATTTGCTCAAAATGATGAATATCGCTTTTTTTTTTTTCAAGTGCATATTCGCGCAATGTAAAAATATTAATGTATGTATACGTCATATATCTGTGCAATAACCTAGAAATATCGAATTCAAGGAAAATTTTTATTCATAACTATCATATTATACCCAAATAAACAAGATTATCTTTAACCTTTGTTGA
The DNA here is from genome assembly GCA_037179515.1 of Halocaridina rubra. Classification (NCBI taxonomy): domain Eukaryota; kingdom Metazoa; phylum Arthropoda; class Malacostraca; order Decapoda; family Atyidae; genus Halocaridina; species Halocaridina rubra. The sequence goes on along the minus strand of JAXCGZ010020808.1, from coordinate 63,014 downwards.
TGGATATATTAGGAACGCAAAAGGCTGTACAGAATGAGATGTCTTGTCAGTTGTGTTTTTATTCTTGAATTTGTGACCTTATCTGCTAACACGACAGGGGCCTCCAAAAATGTCATAAGAACGTGAGCCGTGTAACTTCTTAACCGGCTTCAAGCATATTTAGACGAGTTAAACGCAGAAAATAAAAATAAATGAGTTAAAAACCACTATATTTTGCTTTTAAATAGTTGAGTTTTGTACGCAAGAACTCCTAATAGCGTGACGGAAGTGATACTATAGCCATTTCTTTATTTACTGGACAATATAATATTCTTTCTACCATAAATAATTGCTATTCCCACGATGCGCTGTAGGATAAAGTCAGTGAGGGCTGTCTGTCCCCTCCCCTCTGTAGAGATTAAAAATGAAAATGAAATGAAATCACTAATCTTTAGGCTTTGAAGATGATGATGACGATAAGATATTGCATTTTTTTTTTCAATATTAAGTCTTCCTTATTCAGCCTTTTTATGGAAGAAAAAGAGTACGAACAAGAATAAAAAAACTAAAGCACTTATAATAATAATAATAATAATAATAATAATAATAATAATAATAATAATAATAATAATAATAATAATAATAGTAATAATAATAATAATAATAATGTAACATCTCTTACCTGTAATGTATACAGAGGTTCCTCATGATGGGTGCTCGAAAATAGATCAAAGTCCTTGCTATTACTTTCGTTGTATTCAAGGTCATCATCAAGGAGTAAAACTTCGACGGGGCACAGAGAACAGTTTTGTGTGTGATTGTACATGGTTACTGAACTTGTTACGAGTGGTTTGTAATGATTTGTTAGTGTGAAAATGTTTTTTATAATACTTATGAATATATCTTTTTTTAAAGTGGTGTCTCATCTGTAATATGGACCAGTCTGTTTTTAATATCTATTTACGTATATTACCTAATCAGACAGAACTTCTGAATGTTCATTTCTAATTAACAGGTTTATCCATAGGATTCTATTTTCTTGCGGATGTGCTAATGAATGATTAATATTCGATTATACCTAACTTAATCTGCACTAATGAGTAATGTAAAAAGAGATACTTGAGTGTGTTTTATGTTTGTCCTCTGAGAGAAACGGCAGGACGGATGGAACCTCGAAGATTTTTCTTTCCGCCTTCAGGAGTGTCAAGGGAGGGTAACCTCTCTGTCCATGACACCGCCACACACTAGTGAGGTGTTTGGCTCCTGTCTCTCACCTGACCCTTCTGGTTTCCGATCCTCATCTACACCCCCCCCCTTTCACTCTTGCCTTGAAACAGACATACAAACACATCTACCTGACATCAGTGCACGGACATTTCTTATCCATGTCAATGCAAGCTAAGCAAGCATTCAATAAAACTATTGTTTCTAATAATTCACATAATCGATAACTAATAGATACACTCTTCTGAACATCACTAGAACACTGGCACTGTACTAAACTTGAATTCATGATTTCCTGATGTTTCTTATCGATTATCTGGTCTAGATAAGTAAGAATTGTGGGAATGCCCTTCCTGGTGTGCTTTAGCTTTGGCGGATTGTATTTTGTTTACAGATCCAGTCGGTGGGCGTGCCCAATTGAAAGGTGCCATTGTCACCAGCATTTTATTGAGAAAATTTTGCAACAAATGAAGTTTAGAATTTTAGCTTAAAAGGAAAAAATATTATTCACAACACATACTTTTACCTCTACTGTTTCCACACTTTTGAAAAAATACAAGAAATAAAAAATAAAAAAATTCTTCTTTGTAAGTAATTCTTCCTGACCTCGTGCGGTCATGCGTAAGTGTTTAGAGCCTCAAGTGATCAAATTTAGTTTTCCATCACAGTTTCACGATACATTATAATACATCTAATACATAAACAAACCCAGAAAGAAGCCTCTTTTCTAGATATTCCGGTGCCTAAAAAATTACTCCCCTGATATCTTTTATGAAGCATTAATCAACAACAGAAATTACTTAAAGGTATCTTAAACACAGATAACGTCGATCTGCAGGTTGAAATTATAACAAAAGTGTTTCATGAACGCCCAGATAACCACACATCCACTATAACAAGAAAAATAACCCGCCTGTCTTGAATATATTTCAAGACAGTTTATATCTACGTACATATGTAAGTGTTGTTTTACATAACAGTTTCGTTTATTGTAGCTTAAGTGCATGTATGTAGATTTACGGACATAGTTTGTATAGCTATTCATTTATATCAAATTTACAAGTATATTTGTAAGAATAATGTGTAGTTCATTCTTTGGACTAGTTGTAGAAGACAGAGATGGAAATCTGAGCCTCCAAAAGTTTAACCACAAATACGTCACCCTCTCGGGCTAACAATTATTCCCTCGCCTGTGCGAACATAGAGCCGTTGTATGTAATTGTTTCCACCGACAGACGAGGGGAGTTTCGTGAGACTTTCTTACAAAATTTAGTTGTTCTCGTGAGATGCTACGAGATACTCATATTAACAATGTGTGAAATCGGTCGTAGTTGAGGTTTATGAAATACACTTGTTACCGCGATTCCTGACGGTGCAATAAAGGGACACTTCGAAACACCCCTGTTGAAGAACTACCTTTTATTGGAAACATCTGCGCTTCAAGAGAGATGAGTACAGAATTAACTTATTTCTAACAATATTTACAACTACGTGTGCAGGACAGAATGAGCTCATTTTAGTAAACACTCGTAGGTAAAATCTTCTTCTTCTTCTTCTTCTCTCGCTTTTCCCATATCTATATGGGGTCGCGGTTTCTTATCAGCCTTTTCCACTCTCTCCTGTCCAATGCTTCCTCTCCACTGAGGTCCTTCTCTCTCAAGTCGTCCCGTATACATTCATCTCATCGTCTTCGTGGTCTCCCTCTTCCTCTCACTCCCTCCACCTCTAGCTCAATCATCCTTCTACCAATCCAATCTTCATCTCTCTTCATACAATGTCCATACCACTGAAGCCTTCTTTCTTGCATCTTCTTTCCCACTTGTGTCACATTGGCAGTCCCTCTAATTCTCTCGTTCCTGATCCTATCCCTCCTCGTCGCACCCAACATCCATCTCACCATTCTCATCTCTGCCACTTCCATCTTTCTTTCTTGTGTTTTCTTAACAGGCCACGTCTCTGAGCCATATATCATCGCTGGCCTTACCACTGCACGCTATATCATGCCTTTCACTCTTGCACTAACCTTTCTATCACATATCACTCCAGAACATTTCCTCCAATTTTTCCATCCTGCTTGTATCCTACCATTTATTTCTCTATCCAGTTCACCATCTTGCGACAAATTTGACCCCAAGTACCTGAAAGCCTCCACCTTTTTTAACCTCTCCTGTGCCAAGTACAATTGACTGTAAAATATATGTTGGAAAATTTATCATTTTGTATGAGGAGGTTGTGGAGGATTTCCTGTGTTATTAGCCTTCAATTTTATAACCCCCTAAATTCGGAAATCCTGATATGGCTTCGGTAGAGGCCTACACACGATCTCAAAATTAAATCCTCTATCAATAAAATATAACTAATATTACATACATAGGCATGCATGCAATTATTTTATAAGGGGGTTTGTGAACTGCTGATTTGTGAATCATTAAATGAAATCTCCTCACCTTCAATTAAAACTTTCTCATACAGAATAATTAATTTCCCAACATACATTCTACCTATGTGTGTTCTATTAAATGAGCTCATTCTGTCCATCACATGTAGTTATAAACATTGTTAGAAATAAGTCAAACCCAAATGTCGTCAGCAATCATGGGACTCCGAAACAAACTCGAATATATTCTGATCCACGTTTCTCTACCACGTTCTTCTACATGAGTGTCTCGTAGCGCCTCGTGAGAGCTACTAATCACTCATTATCAAACTTATAAGCACTGTCAATAAACATGGTAAGCATGAGTGTCTTGTAGCATCTCACGAGAGCAGCTGAGTACTTATTATCAAACTTATAAGCACCGTCAATAATCACGGTAAACATGAGTGTCAGATAGCGGCACGAGAGCAACTAATTACTCATTATCAAATTTATAATCACTGTCAATAAACACGGTAAACATGAGTGTCTCATAGCATCTCCCAAGAGCAACTAAGAATAACTCATAAATGAAACATCTCACAAAACTCTATCGTTCACATTTTTCATAATCATTAGAACAAACTTTCACTATATATCGTTCATTCAGCACAAGAAAAATCATTAATGATCACGTGGAAGATTATAATTGCAAAGAATTTTTTGTTTACACAAAGTAATCTTCGCTATCATGACGTTGTGAAAGATTGATTGGCAGAAAGCCTAGCAAAGCAGATTTTGCTCTCGACTCTGGAGCTATACATACACTGCGCATAAGAATTTCTTTTTTCTTTGATGTTCTCCCTTGAGAGTGAGCGGACCTTCCCTTGTGGCCCGCAGGTGGGGTAAGATTTTGTTGATTGGAGGTGGTATTCGCTCTTGAGGGCGAATAACAAAGTTTTGGGCAGAATGACGTTCTGATCTTTCAAAATTTGATGATTCCTCATTATATACTTCTGACAACAGACATACCCATGAGAGCTTTTCAGACCAGGCTCTCTAAATAAGAATTTCCTCTTGTTAGCAAGGGTGAAATTAGACCTAAGGGGTCAATAACTATACTTATCAGTGACAGAAGTTTCTGTTTGTTCAACATTTCTTCTCTAGCCTTCAGATGTTTCAAAGGCAACTTGTCAGTATTATCATTCCAGATTAAACTAAATACTGATTCTTTAGGAGATCTAGATTTTTCAGAATGGCGCTGATCCAGTACCCTTTGAAGTCTTGCATTGTTGAAATTCCATGCTTGCAGTGATATTTTGGCCTTGCCCACTCTACATCTTCAGTATTATATACATCAAACTGTTTCTCTTCACTGGCACAAGCATCCAGCAAATTATCCACATGATCATTCTCCAATATCTCCTCCAACTGTTCTATTAGAGACTTCATTTCTCCAAAGACTCTCTGAAAATTTTGTGGGAGAGGAGTGTGAAAGGGCTTCCGGGAAATCGACTCTGTAAAACTTTCAAGTGAAGCTTTATCTTCGTAACGCTCTTCTTACTTATTGACTAAAATACTCTCTGGCTCCCACAACTTATTAACAGGCTCTATGGCCTGTTCACTCAACAACTTCTTAACAGGCTCTATGGCCTCTTCTTTCAACAACTTATTGACTGGCATTATGGCCTCTTCAATTAACAACCTATTAACAGGCTCTATGGCCTCTTCAATCAAATTTTATGTAGTAATAGGCAATAACTGTGTTCCAACTCGCATAACAAGTTGGTATGGCACATTACTGGGTCTACGTTGAGTATCACGAGAAATATGGCCATACAACATGACACCACCCAGTGTTTCCATCAAATTATAGACATCTCACTTGTTAATACCACTAACAAACTGACTAAAATGTAAGGCACCAATAACAAAGCCAGTGTTCTTCAGCACATCACTATCAATTTCTTCATCGGCCAACTTGTGACCGTTAGACTAACACATTTGCAGCCTTTGCTAGTTTTGGAGTGTGGATGCTAATTTCAATATCATCAACTATGAGTAATTTAACTCTGGCTCTTCTTTTTCGCAATTTAATAAGTACATTTACAACAGGAAAACTGCCTTTATTCATTTCAAATGAAAAACATCAATACCAAGAGACATTTCATCTGCTGGGTTTAATTTAAGCCTTTCAGTTAATTCCCTAGTTATAAAGGAACACTGGGAACCTGTATCTAAAAATAACCTAGTACTTACCCAAACGTTTTCCTTTGAACTGTTTATTTTTCCACTGGCAGTAGGCAGAGCACATGTAGGTAAACTCGGCTTCACCATTTGCCTTTGTACTGCATTCATAGTCATCACACCAACATGTTTATTGTCATTTTCTGAGTTAGAATATTCTTGTTCATTGCTTGACTCATCTATTAATTTTGAACTATTTCCTGACTGTTCATTCAGAAATGTAGGCTTTTCAGACATTCTACGAAACTGTGATTCTTGTTTGTAACACAAGTCTGTATGATGACCATTTTTCTTACACTTCTTGCAGTTTATTTGAGTGTAACATTTATTTGTATAATGCTCTGACTGAGTACATTTCAGACATTTGTTACTGTCTCTCATTTTATCTCTGCACTTATTTATGCTAACTACTTTATTACACTGCTCAAACTTATGACCTTGCCAACCACAGAATACACATTCTGATTTACTATTTACTACCTTTGCAGTAGCACCATACCTACCTACACTCCTTTTAAAGGACTGGGTCTCATCTCTCTGGGAGGTTTGGATCTCTCCCTTTGTGTTATCTTTAGTGTTGTTGCCTCCTATATGATATGCATACTTTCCCAGTTCCTTTAAGAGGGCTTCAAATGAAGGATAATTTGACTAGCTTCATGCAGATCCAGTTCTCCACATCTTCCGGTAATTTCATCATCAAGAGTTCTGGAAACACCCAATCATTGTTCTTCATGTCTCCATAATTTTTCAGACTTCGAGTAATGGCTTCTACTTCTTGCTTGAACTTAAAGAGTGATGAATAATTAGAAGAGGGAGTTGGTATTTTTACTAATTTCCTCATTAAATTTCGTACAATCCTGTCCTTGCTGACATAAACAACTTGTAGCTGTTGAATGCATTCATCATAACTCTCACTAGCAACAGGATATCCCTTTATGGTGTCTTTGGCATCTCCTTTAAGGGCATATCTCAATATGGTAAACTTTGTCATAATTGGCATAGAACTACTGTGTACTAAACTATCAAACATATTCCAAAACTTGTTCCAATCATCATAGTTTCCAAAGAACTGTGGTATTTCACTTCAGGAAATCTAGGTGTGGGTTGTCCACTGGGGAGGCTTGAACTCTCAGAACTAGGAGCTCTAGTACTCTTTTTAATTTCAAACTTACGAATCCATTCTAGGACAACCAAACTAATATTATTCACTGTTTTAGCTATATTGTCATGCTCTATATCTTCCTCTTCAGAATTCCTTTGGGGGGGGGGCTTATCCCCGACATATTCTTCATATGTCCTATTGTATCTTACAAATCTTTCCGTTAGCATATGATGACATCTTTCTAAATAAGCAACAAGTGTCTCATCATCTTTGGCAGGTTCTGTTTGACACTGAACACAATCATTTTGAACCAATTCCCGAAGATGTTGTAATGCCTTAGGTTAACCGACATAATGAGAATGCAAATACAACATAAGAAAACAACAAACAAATTGTTGATGTAATGATGTTATCGAAGAAACCACAATCTTCTTTATGCATCCACAATGCAACAAACTTTCACTCTGTAAAGAGTATCAAAGGACAATCTTCAAAAATTTCAAGATAATAACATACAGGTATTCAATTTCGTCAATTATGACGCCAATCCAGAAAGTGTAAAACACACTATTCATCAATTAAACGACACTGTTAAGTCAGCAACAGTAAATAGAAAGTGTAATGTAAACCACACTGTTCTTCCAATAAACGACACTGTGCACCCAGCAGCAGGTGGGTCTCTACTTTCTGTTTATTTACCTAAACAAACGAATCAATGTGACATTCTAGACATCGCTAAATGGGATATATGTAAACACACTACTCCCTAAAAACCACTGTTCACCCAGTCAAAATTGGGTACTAATTTCCAATTTACTTAATGGGCGCACAACTACGAAAGTATATTTTGTTTCCACAAAGAGAGAAACACTTTATCCATGTGGGAAAAAGATACTCTTATTATTTCAACAACCATTTAAATTTCAAAGCTATGTTCGCAATATTCATGCAAATACATGCAATGCATTTTTCCCCTCTCTGAAATATGGTTTATTTAATAATTCAAATATCAGCATTTCACAAACCCCCTTATAACATATTTTCATGTATGCTTATGCATGTAATATTAATTATATTTTTATTGGTAGAGGCTTTAATTTCGAGATCGTTTGTAAGCCTCTACCGAAGCCATGTCAGGATTTCCGAATTTAGGGGGTTAAGAGATAGAAGGTGAATAACACATAGGAAATCCTCTACAGATTTTGGTCCTTCAAACCGGATAAGAATTGATGTGGTGATGGTGAAGATAGTGCACAGTTTAAATAAACTCTCACCTTGTTGAAGCATTTAAATTGTGAAACTCTACGGTTAAAACAGTCCACATTTCAGCGAAAAAATGCATTGCTTGTACTGTACAGTATTTACATGAAGATTGAAAACATAAATGAAATTTAAGTGGTTGTTGAAATAAATAAGAGTACCTATTTCCCGAATGAATAAAGTGTTTGTCTCTTTGTGGAAACGAAATATACTTTTGCGGTTAAACGTCCACTAAGTAAATTAGAAATCAGTATCCAATTTCGGCTGGGTGAACAGTGGTTATTAGTTGGGGATTTGTGTGATTGCACATTTACCATTTAGCGATGTCTATAACGTCACATTGATTCGTTTGTTTAAGTAAATAAACAGAAGGTATATGACCCACCTACTATTGGGTGCACAGTGTCGTTTATTGGCAGAACTATGTGGTTTACATTACACTTTCTATTTATTGTTGCTGACTTAAAAGTGTCGTTTAGATGATGAATAGTGTATTTTACACTTTAAGGATTGGCGTCATAATTGACGAAATTTAATAACTGTGTTATTGGCTTGAAATTTTGGAAGATTGTCCTTTGATACTCTGTACAGAGTGAATGTTTGTTGCATTGCGGATGTATAATGAAGATCGTGGTTTCTTTGATAACATCATTACATCAACTATTTGTTTTGTTGTTCTGCTATGTTGTATTTGGTTTCTCAATATGTCGACTAAACCTGAGGCATTACAATATCTTCGGGAATTGGTTCAACGTGATTGTGTTCAGTGTCAAACAGAACTTGCCAAAGATGATGTGACATAGGAAATCCTCCACACCGTCCCTCAGGCCCTTGGATAACTAATGATATATAAAAGGCAATGCAAATCAGAAATCAAATACAAAAAGAGCTAAAACTATATACATATGACATGACCCTTCGTGACCGTTATAAAGTAGAAAAGAAACGTGTCAGATCCCTCATTGATATAAGTAAAAATAAAATATTACAAAAAAACACTTAAACAATGACTGAACATGATACAGCGGCAAAATGGTGAGTGATAAAAAAGCATGGTGCCGAATGGAAAGACAACGTCAGAAGGTTACGAAAATATTCCGGAGTTGAAAGACAAAGCGGAAAATTTTAGTAACTATTTTGCTAACATTGGCAAAAATGCATATGAGAAAATGCAAGAGAATATCAACTCAGTGAATGCGAGTAATTATTTTAATGACAATTCTTCCAATGTAAACATTAAAGATTACTTAAAGATAATTCCTGTTGATGGTGCTACCATAATTCTTACCATAAAGAGCCTAAGGAACTTTGGTTCTTATGGTCCAGATGGTATACCATTTCAGTTCATCAAAGATGCTTTACCTATGATTGTATCTTATATTTTAGCCATTGTAAACACCTCCATTGTTCTAGAAGGTTTCCTGATTCTTGGGAAAAATCACATATAATACCACTTCATAAAAAGGGGGATATAGAAGCTGTGACAACTATCGTCCCATTTCCCTGCTACCCAGTTTCTCTAAAATATTAGAAAAAAATAGTTGCATGCCAACTAATGTCATATTTAGAGACAAGCAGACTATTAGCTATTAACCAGCATGGTGTTAGACAGAAACTCTCTACGGAAACTGCACTGCTCAAAGGTACTAATAAAATGTACAATAATACAGATAAGAAAAAATCTCTCTGCTTATATTACCAGACTTATCAAAAGCATTTGACAGTGTAAGCCATGAAATTTTAATTAATAAATGTATTTACCTAAATACTAACCCGACCTGGCTTAGAAAGTATCTATCTAATGGCAGACAGTCTATCCGTCTTCATAACATTATCTCTACTAAAATAAAAATGTATTATTTGGTGTTCCCTATGGAACAATCCTTCGTCTTATCCTCTTCTCCATGTACGTAAATGATCTGTCATGTTTCATTTCCGACTGTTTGGTTGTATAAGATGCAGATGACACTCAGCTGATATATATAATCTCCCATAGCTAACCTTACGAACAATAAACACTCTGTCTAAAATTAAAACCTATTTGCAAGAAATTGGGCTGTTAATTAACGAAAGTAAAATGCAATGCATGTTTATTGGTTCATGGTACCACAGTGCAAATTCTAGAAAACACAATTTATTTTTGAGGCAATATCATCACACCTAGCAAAACTGTCAGAAACCTAGGAATTCACCTTGATAACTACATGTTGCTTGATTCCCATATAGATAAAGTATGCAAAAAGGTAACAGGAACACTAATGTACTGATCACGTATAAAAGACAATTTTGAAACTACCTCTTGAATAATGGTTGTCAAATCTCTAGCCCTAAGTCATATTAATTATTACACAACTGTATGGGGAGCTACCAATAAGACCCAGATAAACTGAATTCAGAAGCTTATTAACTTTGCAGCTCGAGTTGCCCTGAAAGGAATAATAAAATATGACCACATCAAACCAGCTCTCAGTAACCTTGAGTGGCTGCGGGCAGAAAACAAAATCGCCTCTGCTATTTAAGTTTTTGTATGCAAAATTTTGAACCTTCACTATCCTAACTGGCTGTTAAATATAAAAACAATCAGGGATATAAGGGGAACCAAAACAAGACAGTAGTGAGCTCTTTATTCAGAGATCAAACACAAATGCAGGATCAAAGATGATTACTATTAGAGGGCCAACACTCGGGAACAATATTTCAAAACATTTAAAAATTCGTCCTCCTTCACTGCTTTCCAAGGCAAACTATATTGTTTTCTTTTGGACAAATAGTAACTGCTCACACACTAATCAAATTTAATGATTAATGTCATTTCCCTTAACACTAAATATTCTCTATATAAATTTATATCTCCTTCTTTGATTTTTAAGTTAAGAACTAATTATCATAATTGTAAGGAGTAAAAATATGGTGATAATATCAATAATATCGATGCTGTATCAAGTGTCATTATTACTATGTTATCATAAACATCATTGTTACAATTTTTATTATGATTATCATTATATTCTTTAACTGTAGCTACTGTTAATTTTCTATGCAAGCTTTACCTCTGCTCACTTAATATGACTTATATCTTGAGTGTACTACTATACTACTGTACTGTACTTCTATATACGTATGCCCAACTACCTCATATCTCCATTTCAGGTATCTTAATATGAAATTTATTACTAATTCTCTACATTAGTATCATATTATCATCATTAATTTTAGTATTACTATTATTATTATTTGTTCTCTTGTTTATTTACATGTCAACTTTAGTGTACTCTTAGCTTTGTAAAAGAATAGCCAATGTATAAAAACAAATGGAAATAAATGTTTGTTTGTTTGCTTGCTCCATTTATTCAGGTTTGGAACTGGTACCGAGCCCAGCTAATAATCTCCCCTCTTGGCTAAGGCAATCTGTTCATTTTTTTTTTTTGGTAATGATGCAACACTATATTAATTGATTTTTTAAGTGAAAAAAGGGATTATATTACATATCCCTAAGATAATATAACAGCAAATTTTTTTGGGGGGCCGCTGTCATAGTAGAAGGAATAATCAGAATGTATCATCTATGTTATTATAATTGAATTTTCTCTCTCTCTCGCTCTCTTTCATCACCTCTTTGCACTCAATACTCAAGGCACTCCCAGAATTGCATTATGCTTAAATCTATATATGATGCAATTCCTCTTTTATTTCCCAACCATATGAAATTAAAAATGCCCTTCCTAATGTCCCACTTTGGGCTCAAACATGGGTGTGTCACTTTACGAGTCGAGTACTCAAAGCAGTGAGCTAAAGAGGCCTCAAACTTCAAAAAGTATGACTTAGTAAAGACGAATGATGTCACTCAAACTAGAACAAAAAACCTGACTACTACCTGTAATAATTTTTTCATTGTTTTATAGCGAATGAATTTTGGGGGCCACGGTAATTCAGTAAGCAACTAATGCAATTTAATAATCGAGATTAAGAAGTGGGGGTAAACTAGCCACTGCTTTTGGGCCTCATGACAGAACCTGGCCAACTTATCCTATGGGTGACCCAAGAAGAGTGATGGGAGGATCTGCGACACCCTTTTATCCCCAAGGAACTAAGTAAAAGTGATTAAGGTATGTTGAATGTGCATGCTTTGACTCTGCCAACCCCCTTACAAGGGGGAATGTGACCATTGTGAATGTTTGTATCTATACTTAAATACTGAGCTGATACAAGCACCCTAAGATGGAGAACTATCCATTACAAATAAATGCAAGGAGTATTTCTTTCAAAGGTATCAAGCACTCAAAAGAGTCCATTCTGGCAATTTAAGCCACACAACAAAAATATGTAAACAAAAACCCTGAATCATCCTTCTCGTTCAACCAGTTTTACCAGTATATTTTCACTTCAGACAAGTTGAAGGTTTGCAACGTTGGTTGCTAAGACAGATCGAGTATCACATTTCCCATCACTAATTAAATACATATCAATATTTAGATGAGTGCTGTAGCACAGTGGTTAGATCACTCGATTCCAGTGACAAACCCATGTTCCAGACTACAGCAGGGCTATGTCCACCTTCACTCGTATGGGGAATAGTGAAGTAAAACGGTAATCAACAATAACTGGAGGACTGCTGTAGAGCAGTGGTTCGAGTGCTCAAGGAAGCGACAACCAGTGCTAATACACTGGCTTCAACCTGTGTCCACCCCAATATAAATTGGAATTGATAGTGACACATAAACAGCAATCATCAAACAACAACATGTATAGCATTTCACCCATAAACAGCAAACTACAAAAAGTTAGAGGCGATTAATTAAAAGAATTGTAAAGTATAAAAATTTTATTGCTTTAAAAACTTTTCTGTAATGAAAATCTACACATTATTTTACATTTTATCATTTTCCTGAGCTATTAAACAATCTGAACACCACTTATCACAAGAAATAATTTCCATCACAAAAACTGTTATTTTAAAAGAGTTTGTTAGACTAAAATCACTAAAACTATTAATAAAATACAAACTTTGGTTAACTTAGCACAATGAACGTAGCTAAATGCTGTGAACACCAGTTTATGAATAACTAGATATATGCCTCACCTGAACCCTTGATATGAACCAAGTCAAAGTGAAATTAGTTAAATTACTACAGTAGTGACATAAAAGAGAGAGCAAATTTATATATACAATACTCAACTAAAATGAGACTAAAGTCTTTCTCAGTTTATCCTGATACACTGAACCTGCAGTACAGTTATACTCTACATAATGAAACGTGAAGCATAACCAAGTATAAATATACAAACAGAGGTTAAAAGCCTATGAAGCAAGTAAACTTATATTCTAATCCAGTATGTCCACTTAGCATTTGACTCTTCCTTGATCTGCTAGCCATGGCATGGATATTTTACTGCAAAATAACTCTTGATCCCATCCAAGTTTATCATAAACAAGGACTCATTAATATATCCAGATTTGTTTTTGTATTAGACATCTGACTTTCGCATGATCTGCCTCTATTGCCGTGGATGTGTTAACATCGATTAATAATACTTGATTCCATCTAAGTTTGCAATTATGGTAGGAAAAGGTCCATTAAACAAAAAACAAAAGGAAAATACATTAAGTACTTATTAAATTTCGTGACCTCTGAGATGCTGACCGGCGAGGTCACAAAATTAACAAGTACTACATATATTTTTCATGTTGCTTTCTTGAATGTCACTTTTTCTAGCATTTTAGACTGCAGGGTAACAATTCAATGTTATTTATCATATAACTCTCCCAGCGATGCAGTCTGTACCTCAGAAGTTTAACCAAAGAGTAAAGCATAAAAATATCATGAACAGAGCATATATAGCAATGGATAAATTTTCCTGCTAACAATGCAAGTTGGCGAGGAATTATGCAAGGATACAAACCATACAATTAGCCATATCGTCAGAAACTAGTTACGAGATATTTACGTAGACAATCAAAATGAGGATAGAAGAGTTGAGCTCAATTTCGTAACTGAAAATGCACACTGAAGATGCATATAATGGCAGTAAAAGAGAGGATAAAATTCAATTAACAGAAATTTGATTACAGATTAGCTTGGTAGAAATGAATAGCACTTAAAAATTTTTAAATGTTTTTTAAATTACCTGTACTTAAAGAGCAACATTATACCTTAATGCTTGAGTAATGTTAGCAAGGGACTAAACTTCAGGGAACTTCGGATCAGAAGAGAAGGGAACAACATTTATCCCTAAATGCATGAAAAATTTCAACAAATTGAACTTTGGGAAATTTAAGATTAGAAGAGAGAGGAGCCAATTGGAAATTGGACGTAACTGGGGAATTTTTAACTTAAAAACTAGAATATGAGAATACAGACCTCACAATTCAAAATAGTCCAAAATAATCTTAATTATAATATTTATTAAAAAAAAAATCTTAATACCTCACAGTAAATACATAGGTGATTAAGTAATAAAAGATCTCATATTTAAAATAGACAAGAAACGTCTACAAGACTTTTATCAAATAACTACAAGCATGTTCACTATATTTCCGAACGTCCGAGGTTAACCAATAGTTGAGAATATGTTTACACTAGCTCGGATGCTTGTAACAAAGTCCACATTTCCAAATGTCTGTGGTTAACTTATACTTAGTGAATATATTTACAAAAACTCTCAGAAGCTATGAAAGCATAAAAAATATAACAACTGTTTGTGATTGAATGTTAACCTTAAATTAAATCTCCTTAAGCTCGAATGGAATAGTGAATTTTATAAAATTGAGATTTCCTAAATCTCAAACTTAGCAATAAAAAGGCATTCATCAAAAACACTTTCATTCTCTTTAAAAGATATCCAGACTCAGCATATAAAAATTGCATGCTCAGCATCGTTAACTTAGGTAGACTCGTGGATTACATATGACAAATAATAAAAATAGACACCTGGTTACTTTACAAAAGTAATTTCACAGTATGTATAAATGCTAAAGGATTTATAAAAAGGTATGTGTGCCACTACCTGAATTATAAATAGGTCCGTTTACCACTAAATGAATATAAAAAGTACGTGTACAACTGCTTGAATTATAAAAAGGTTCATGTGCCACTACCTAAATAATAAAGAGGTATTGTATCACTAACGGATGAAGCTGAGGCTTACAAACCCATGAGCAAATATTGTCAGATTCAAAACAACCATCCAGAAATGTGACGTCTGAATGAGGACTAAAAATCAATTAACATATAAACTCGGGTTGAGGATCATTTTTATGTTCAAAATACTCAATAATGGCTAAGATACTAGTGTATGTACCAGTCACAAAACACAGTATTCCAAACAGCAGAATTGCTATGCATTTTGCAACGGTGAACTTTGTCAGCCTGCAAGGAAAGAATGGTTTGTAAGCACATGAAGGCAGAGGCAAGGGATAGTAATAGTAAAGGCCGAATATATATCTACCATGTAGGTGGGGACCCAAACTCCCTCTCCAATCAACAGACACAGTGATCTCTAGGCAATGGCTGAATAATCAAGGTAGATCTCCAGAAGTTATCTACCCCCAATAATTGACAAATTTAATCCCTAACGACAACATATCATTAAAGAAATTAAAACTATAATAATTTCATACATTATTACGAGGAAGTTAAAAAAAAATAATAATATCAATGATAAATCCATACTGCACCACTATGGCGCAGTGGTAGCATCTGGGCTGGCAATATACTGGCCCCAAAGGTTGGTTCTGGCCAAAGGTTTGATTACCCTTAACGGTCTTATATGATACCAAGCAAAGTGGGCAATTAATTGGGGGTTCAGTGATTTCCTATAGGTTTAATTGATTATTAAGCCATTGCCTGGAGATAACTGGGTCCACATGATTAGAGAGGAGGTTTGGGCACCGGCTATATGACAAGTATATGTAGTCAGACTATAGTGCTATTACTGTTCCTTGCCTCAGCCCTGAGTTATATCTTAACATTTAAGTCGGTCAATCTCATAAGTATGCTCTACCCAGAAACGGGAAAGTAATATTGAAGTTATCCCCTAATAATTCTACATGTGATAATCATGTATTCTGTAGATATTATAAATTCACAATGTTAAAGAAATTACATAAAGGTAATTTTTTTATAATTATATTCATATAAACTTCAAATCAGAACGGAAAAGGCTTGTCTGTGAAAAAAATAGAATAATGTATTAGGAAATTGGAGTATTTACTTGTCTGTGTCCAAGCCCCATTCGAATGGGGATTAATGTAGACACAAAGTTGCAAACCGTAATGAAACATCCATATCTTACTGGAATGTGTTGCAATCTAAAATATATTACAATACTGTATTCTATATCAATAATCTTGTAACTCCTGTCAATAATGAACTGCATAACGGCATCAAAAGAGTGAAATCTCTTCAAAGTAGAGCTTATTTACACAGTCCTAACAAGTAAATTCCAAATAAGACTCTTATATCTTGTATAAATGTTTAAACTAGGATGGATTTATCTCAAAAGAGATGCCCTATCCTGCTGAAGCAAATACTTGGCTGGGTGTATTAATATAAGGCAGCAGGGCTTAATCATACTCAGCCCTTCCTGACCAATTCTATCAGGTAACCTAATGGGGAAGAATGGGATTACCATACTCTGATCCCCTTTTCTATATAGCTTGCTCTTAGGACATGTGAGGAGTGGGTGAGATATTTATATAGAAACTCAAAACAAAATTCTACTTGCATGACATGATATTCAGCCCATCCTTACCCCTTTCATTAGCAATTCTGTGACAAATATCATGGAGGATGGGACTGCCATACCTATGATCCCCTCTATCCATTGAGAAGGGTTTTATGACATAAGGAGTGTAAGTAAAGTATTAATAAATAAATTGAATATATGACCTTACTTGTGCGAAAATGTGACAAGCTGAATTATGGGTGGAAATATAATGGCTAAAGTTGAGGACGCTACAGCACCCACCAATGATATAAAGAGTCCAATGTTTGGAATAAGAGCAGCTGCACAAACTGAAAAGAAAACGTTAAGAATATTATTAGAGCTGTGATTCTATTTGGATGAGAAAAGGCTGGAGGGACAGAACAGGTAAGATGGTTCGGGGACATGGTAAGACAGGAGAGAACGAAATGAAGTACTGTATTGGTAAAATCCATTTAAAATTCTAAGCTTATATAGGATAAAACATTACCACTTACATGTGCAGAAAATTAAGAATATTCTAAAAGCGTACTCTCCGTAACGCCTGGCCACCGGAGCGTGGAATCTGCTCTTCACATGAGGCCAAAGCACATCAACAGGTACGTATAACATCAAAGAATACGTAATGTATATGGCAGCAGCCATTAAGCCTTTCACACACTGGGCTAAGCTGTAAAGAATTAACAATTTAAAGTATTAAGTCTAGAGTCAAAGTCCTCTTGCTAAAATAAATGCAAATACAGAGGCTCTCCTACTTACGAACAATTGACTACAAACATCTGCAGATATAAACAAAATCCATCACAGCAAACCCCTATCCATTATCTACCCATACATTATTGTATGTACTACTGTACTGTATTAAAATTTATTAATACAGTATACTGTATGTTTTATGTAGTAGCTGACTGGTTTTAGGCTGAGTACAGAACATTTTTGAGCTATACACAACTTACAAACGGACAACTGGAACTTAATTCGTTCATAAGTATGGGAGTGCTTTTAAGTCATCATACTTATGCAGGGTTGCAAAAAAAATTCATGATCTTAAAAATAAAAAAATAAATAAAAAAAATTTTGTATTTAAATCATCACCCTGATTTTTTTACTCCACCGACCACAATATTCGTCCCCATAAGATAAGCAGAATAATAACTAATAGCTACAACTATTCCTAGGGTATGTACATTTGTCCCTCATCTAACGGTTTTAATTAGTGAGGTTTTGACTATAGAGCACAGAGGTTCCCAACTTACGAACGAGTTACATTATGAACAGCCGTTCGTATCTTGATATTCTGTGTACAGTATTGTACTGTGGGCACAAACATTTCTACATCATATATGTAAGAAAGCTGAGTTGGAATATAATCCATTTATGTTCTTATCCTAAAGACACACAATGCAGCACGTTTCTTTAAATGTTGGAACCATTCATAACTTGCTGCATAATATAATAGACTGCATAAGCACTGCACTTTTCACATGTTTGTGTCTTCGGATGTTCGTATGTTAGATGTTCATAAGTCATGAGCGTCTGTATTGGAAAATATTAAATAAAAAAGTAAAAGTTTACAAATATTTTCTAACAACACTTACATTACTGTTTTTCCAAAAATCTAAATTGCATTTGGCAAAGTTTAACAACACCGCAGTAAACTAAGCATTAATCAGTGTACAGTAAATTGTTGAAAGATTGTATGTTATTACAGACACAGCTATAAAAGGGTTTGGAGTACAGGGGTCCTCGGTTTACGCGGTCTTTGAGTTATGATGTTCGTCGTTATGACGCAGGCCCATATATTATTAATAAATTATTAGTAAATAAATTTTTCGACCTACTTGGTTTGTGCGGTAAATATAAACCAAGCACAGATCAGTTTGTGAGCGTGGCAGACAAATACACTTATACAGCATATAAAGTTAATGGCTTTATCTATTTATTTGTTTTTGTGATTGGTTATTTGAAGGAATTAGAATTAATGTATTTACAAATATACCAAATACACAGCTGTAAACACAATGTCCATGCAAAGATTTTGTTGAGTGTGGCAGACGCATACATCATCATGTGGCATTGTTGCGTATGTATATATAAAATTAAAGGTTTTATTTATATTTACCTGTTTATGTATCTGATTATTTGAAGGAATTAGATTTAATTCATTTACAAAATTACCAAATACATAATTGTAAATACAATCATCATGCGAACAATTTCTTGAGCGTGGCGAAAGATTACGTTGTTATGTGGCATTAGACTCAGAAGAAGAAGAAACATCGCTCAGTTCAATCTCGTACACCATATTGTCCTTGTGCTCATCCACTCTTTTAATGGCTTCGCTTGTGTTCGTTTGTTATTGACCTGTACTATGCCTCCCAAGCGTACTGATGGTTCTTCTTATGTCTAAGCTGCAAAAAGGGAAAGCCATCACCATGGAAGTTAAAGTAAGAATAGTAAAATGCTCGGAAAAGCAACGATTAAGGATAAAGATCACATTCTTACACACGCAAAAGGTTCTGCTCCTATGATATCCATTGTGATTATTAAGTAGCATAGTAGGCTGATGATTGAGATGGAAAGGTTATAAGTGCTTTGGCTGAATGACCAGCATCCACAGCACATCAAAGTGAGCCTCCTTTGATTTAGGGGAAAGTGAAAAGATTATTCAATGCCGTGAAAATGGAAAAGGGGGAAGGGAGTGAAAATGAAGAGTTTGTGGCCAGTAAGGGTTGCTTTGTGCGTTTTAAGTCTTGCTACTTTGCATAACCTAAGGGTGCAAGGAGAAGCTGCTAGTGGTGATGAGAAAGCTGCAAAAGTTTGCCAGTGTTAGCAGAAATTATGGTTACCATACAGAATAAATATTTAACGTGGCTGAGTCTGGCTTGTCCTGGAAACATATGCCTAGTCGTACATACATCGCCAAGGAGGAGAAGACAGAACCAGGCCATAAAGTCAGCAAGGAGAGACTGATTGAGTTTTTGGGGGCTAATGGCACTGGAGATTTTAAGCTGAAGCCCTTGCTGGTTTACTTGGCAGAAAATCCAAGGGTACTCAAGAGCATTTTGAAGGGTCAACTGCCTGTCATCTGGAAGTCACACAAGAAGGCTTTGATAACCCTTCAAATATTTGAGAACTGGTTCAGAAACCAATTTTTGGCTGAAGTGGAGAGGTACTGTGCTTCCAAGGGTCTGCCCTTTAAGGTGTTACTAGTGCTGGACAATGCCCCTGGTCACCCTGTCCATTTGAATGACTTTCATCCTAATATCAAGGTGGTTTACCTTCCATATAATACCAATGCCTTGTTACAGCCGACAGATAAAGGTATCATTGCCTCTTTCAAGGCCTACTACCTCCGAAGGACTATCTCTATGGCTCTCATGGCAACTGAGAAGGACAAGGACTAGACACTCAAGGAGTTTTGGAAGTCGTATAATATTCTTCTTGCTGTGAAGAACATTGCTGATTCTTGGGAGGAAGTTAAGAAAAGATATTGAACGGCGTCTGGAGGAAACTGTGCTCCCAGTTTTTCAATGACTTCTGTGGCTCTGAGGAGACAGTTGAGGCTGTCACCAAGAACGTTGTTGCCCTTAGTAAGGAGCTCAATTTGGAGGTGAGGCCTGATGATGTAACAAAGCTGTTGGAATCTCATGAAGAAGAGTTGTTTCCTGAGGACCTCATTCAACTGGAGAAGCAGATGGTTGAAGAGGAGGAAGAAATACCAAGCCCACAGTCAAAGAGATTCACAACCAAGGAATTGGAAGAGGCTTTTGCCCTGATAGAGGAAGGTTGGCAAAGCTTGAGGCCCAGGACCCCAACACTGCCAGGTACACTAAGATTGACAGTTATCACTAATGCCCTGGGGTGTTACAAGGAAATCTGAGAGGAGAAGAAGAGGGCATCCTAGAATGAACAGAACCATATGATGAAAAAATCTTCTCAAAACCTGGTAATGATACAACTGCAGTAAATAATTGTTCAGGAGCATCCATTACATTTTCTTTAACATAATTTGGAAAATACTTCGACATGCAAAGGGGAGAGGGCGTCAACAACATATTTCCCAAAACAAAGCTCTTCAAATATTACATTTCTTCCTTACATCTAATATATCTGCCAGAACGTTGGAAGGCATCAATCCTACGTTTATTCCTAGCTGAAAATAACACTATCTTGGTCTTATGTCTGTACTTTTATTAGTTTTAATAACTGATATATAACTGCAATAGCTTGATAATTTCCATCAAAGTAAATTTGAAAAGCTAAACTATTTGGCTACTAATCAAATCTATTCACAAAAGCCATAATTCTCCTTTAAAAGAGGTGTAGCTGAGTATTAGAAAATTACCTTGACTTTTTGAAGGAAGAAAATGCTGATGAGAGGATTCCAAGTTCCCTCGCTCTGCCCTCAGGGGAACTAATCAATTACCAGCATATAATGGCTAAGTATTCCCAAGGAGTAGAATTACATTCATTTCCGTTGGAATAGATAGTGTAGCTGAATATTTAACAAAATGGACTTAGATATAGTATCATATTTCGCAAAAAAAAAATTCTGTAAATCACGATTATTATACTCTTGATTTAAACCGATTTAAATCATGTGATGATCTCAATTGATTTTAATCATAAAATCCTGTATTATGTCAGGAATTGTGTTTAATAATAATAGACATTATTAGGGGACCGCAAGTAGCACAATGGTTACAGTCTTTACTCAGGAAGTGACAAACCATGCTTGAGCCCTCAGCAGAGTACTGGGAAGGGCAACCATTCCTTGTCTTCCAGCTTCAATCTGCTTGTGTCCAATCCAATTTATGGGGACTTATGGTGACAAACCATCATAATCATAGCTACTAACATAAAACCAATAAAAAAATACACACATCCCCCAACGTACTTTCTTGTTGCTCGCACAAATACTGGGTAAGAGAGCATTATAATAACTGCTGTATATAATCCACCAAGGAGCCAAAATAGGCTAGAAGTTTACGAGAAGTCATATAGGTACTATTTTAGTCATAAACTCACTTGTTAACATTGCACGAGAGGAAAAGTGTAGGATTTTGATTACGGGAGATTTTAATCACAGAGATATATTGGATAAATCTTGACCCACACAGTGGGGAGGACTCATTCGGGGCAAGATTTCTAGATAGCGTACAAGGGAATTTCCTACACCAACAAGTACTGGAACCAATGAAGGCCAGGGGTGGGGATGAGCCATCGCTGCTTGATCTAGTATTCACAGATAATGTGTTGGATATTGAAATAATTGAGTATGAACCACAAGTTGGAAAGTGACCACTGTATGTTGTTGATGGAGTATATCATCGAAGATGCTCTGCCTGAAAGTAGAGGCACTGAGGGGACGAGGAGGAACTATCCGAAAGGAGATTACATAAAAATGAATGAGCTCTTTGCAATTGGAGGACCTTATTTAATACCAAATCTGTACAAGAAATGTAAAACATCTTTTGTGAGGAATATGGGAAGATAGTAGATTGTTGCATACATTCCACCAAAATAGGAGCTATTCATGACAGTGAGAAATGGTACAATAATGAGTTTTTTCAGTTATTGATTGGAGGACCTTATTAATAACAAATCTGTACAAGAAATGTAAAACATCTTTTGTGAGAAATATGGGAAGATCGTAGATTGTTGCATACCTTCCAATAAAATAGGAGTTAATCATGCCAGAGAGAAATGGTTCAATAATGAGTGTAGGAGAGCTAAAGTGTGGAGAAACACATGCTGGAAAAGGTATAGGAGAAACAACCTAAATGCCTGGCAGACTCATAAAAGAGCAACAAATGATTACCTAAGTAAAAGAAGAGAGGCAGAGAGGGGCTAAGAAAGAGATATCACCAAGAAGGGTAAAGAAAATCTCAAGCTTTTCCACAGCTTTATCAGAGGAAAACTGAAAGTAAAAAAACAGGTTTTAAAGCTAAAGAGAGTGGATGGAAGCATCACCGAGATGAATGAAGAGATCTGCGAAGAATTGAACAAGGAGTTTTCAGTCAGTATTTACAGTAGAAAATACCCCACCCCCTCAGTGTACAGAGATAGGAGCACATAGCTCGGTATTAGACAACATCATCTTTTCAGCCACAGAGGTATGCAAAGTGCTACTGGAGTTAGATGCCCATTAAGCTACAGGTCCTGATGATACATCTCCTTATGTACTTAAGAAATGCACTAAAACAATATCAGCAGCACTAATTATCATATTTGGAAAGTCACTGGAGTCCGGGGAGATTCCAAGATGCTGGAAACAAGCGAACATAGTACCTATATTCAAAAAGGGAAGGAGGGATACAGCTCTAAACATGCAAAGTTATGGAGAAACTACTAAAGAAACACATCTCTCTTCACTTGGAATCATTCAACTTTTTGTCAGTGAGAAAAGAAGGCTTCAGAGAAGGTAGATCAACAGTAACAAACTTATTAGAATATCAGAATTTTATGATGAGGTAAACGAATCTTACAGGAAAGAGAGGGCTGGACAGATTGCATATTCATAGACTTTGAGAAAGCATTTGACATGGTCCCACATTGGAGGCTTATTAACAAGCTGCAAGCAATGGCGAGAATATGTGGAAATGTCGTGGAATGGATATAAACTTACTTAGAAGGAAGGGAACAGAGGGTTAGAGTAAGAAACTCAGTGTCTGAATGGAGATTTAATAGTGGAGCTCCATAGGGTACAGTTTTAGGGCCAATTTTATTCCTTGTATATGTGAATGACCTACCGGAGTCTGTAAATTCACTCATGAATATGTTTGGAGATGTTGCAAATATTGTGAAGAAAGTAAGAAATGAGCACAATGATAAGAGAACTTCAGGAGGACCTAAATAGTCTACATGAGTAGTCAGAAAAGTGACTAATGATATTCAGTACTTTAAAATGTAAGGTCATGAGAATGGGTACAAGTGCAAGAAGGCCCAAGCTTGAATAACAAACAAACAAAACAGGAGCAGAACTTCAAGAGACAGAGAATGAGAGAGATCTAAGAGTACACATACTGGCAGATTTGACTCCGGAAATGTATATAAATGGCATAATAAGGGCAGCATATGCTTTCTTGGCAAATGTAATGGTAGTCTTCAGGTACATGGACAAGGAAATGTTCAGAAATATTTATGTAACCTATGTGAGGCCACAGCTTGAATATGCAGCCCCCTTTTGGAATCCACACTTGAAAAAGCACATAGTTAAGCTGGAAAAAGTTCAAATACATGCCACGAAACTGGTGCCAAAAATACACAATCTCAGTTATGATGACAGGCTGAGGAAATTAGACTTACCATCACTCAAAGCTAGAATAATGAGGGGGGATATGGTGAATGTTTTTGAATTTTTTCATGGTTATGACAGAGAAAACTTCTTTGCAGGATGGAAAGAAGTACTTTTTTAGTGTAAGAGTAAGTAGTTGATAATTGGAATTCACTAAGCGAGGAGGTAGTTAATGCTAACTCAATCCATAGTTATGAGGACAAGTATCACAAGTACAAACTAGAACCGACCAGGAGAAGGGAGCTACAAGATTGGGGCTCTTTTCCGTAAGCATAATTAGGTAATTTCATATACAATGGCTGAAATTACCCTTGTAAGGGTGGGTGGCCAAGTCTGAGCACATACATCTACCATATCAAAACGTACCTCAATCACCCTTCTTAGCTTATAATAAAAATGACTTTGTCAAATGACTTACTGATCGCTAGGCGGAAGGTTGAGTGTGACTGACCCTTTGACAGCATCCCCATACTTGAGATAACCAAAAAAGCCAATGGCTATATACAAACACGTTACAAAAATCATGGCCGTGTTCAGTACACCATTCCAACCTCTAAATTCTTCAGGTCTTTCCATTCTTCTCTCCAGAGGAAGTACCTAAAATATACATTTCTATTAAAATGTGAAGAATTTTAAATGCAAATTATTATTTTTTTGAAACTGATAAAGAGAGATAAAAAACTACACCTGTATTTCTTCTGTATGCAAAGTTTGCCATTGTCTACCACTTTATGTGTTACAATTAATCCTCATTTGAATGGGGGTGGAAACAAATAAGATGAAGCGCGGGAATTAAAGCTGGATGTCTTTCCTCATGCCCCACAATGGGCTCACATATGGGTATGTCACTCCTTGAGCCAACCACACTAACCACTGCACTACTGTGGTCCCTTAGTTCTGTTATAAAATAAGTGATGAAATGGGATTCGTAGAAAAAGACTGGCAATCCCAACCTCACTGATCTGTCCCTTGCCACAATACTGTTCGTGGAAGGGTTTGGATAAGTTTGGTATGTTGAAGTTTTACTCCAATACTTCTAGTCAGTCATGGGGGCTGTGGTACCTCAGTAGTTAGAGTGCTGGTGTCGGCGAAAAGACAATCCTGGCGTGCTGAGCTGGATATCCAGCCTTCATTAAATCTGATTCAACCTGTCTGTGTCCATCCCCATCCAAATGATTCATAGACACAAAATGGCAAAAACTTTTGGCCACTTGTGGTTACCCTTGCTGACTTCAAGAATATAATGGGGACATGTTGAATAAATATGCTTTATGGAGAATTCTGCTAAAATACATATTATGGAGAATTCTGGGGGCTGCAGTAGATCAGTAGTTAGAACACTTGACCAAGAAGGTGACAAACTTGTGTGTGATCCTACTGCATTGCGTTAGGAAAGGAATCCAACAATAATTTCCAAGCTCAAATCTGAGTCCACCACAATTAGAATGGGAATTAATAGTGCCACATAATAATGGCAGTAAAAGAAACTATTATGGAGAATTCTCCTAGTAAAAACAAGATCTGAGTTTCTAAGGAAAGTTACAGGGGGTTAAAGGCTAACATCCATTTCCTCCAAGAATTCATGGTTTCGATGAAAAATATCCGATACAATGGCAAAAACAGGTTAAGTACGAAGTACTATTTCTACACTTACCTTGTTGTAGTAACTCCTTTACCAATTGACAGCAATAAGAAAACTATCACAATATTCTAAGTAAACTACAACACTTGTATACAGTATATCAAATACTCACCACACCAATGCCTTCAAATGCATAAATTGCTGTCCCCAAAAACAGGGGGAGCTGTGCCCAAGACTTGAATTCTGGTCGATCATATGAAGAGGGAAGCTCTTTCAGAATGAAACTGAATGTAATGGCAACACCAAGTCCCATAAAGACATTACTCAGCAAAGAAAAAGGAGCCAACACCTTAGGAATATAAAACAAATATACTTATTAGATATTAAATTATAAGAGGTATAATAGTTTTTCTTTGCCACACAAAACGGAGATCTCAGGGAGTGCTGTTGCTATTCCCTAAGTAATCTGGCTGAATAGTTCCGAGTCCCAAAGGATGGTGACAGCTGATACTGGTTTTTCTCACCCGGTTCTCATAGTACATTTATGTTATCCCCTAAGCTGCCTGGCCTAGAATCCCTGAGGCAGGCCACTGCTGATCATGGGCTTTCCCCCACAGAGCTCTTAAGAGTGTTGTTGTTGTTCCCAAAACTACCTGGCCAAATAACTTGAAGGCCCAAGGAAGGAAAAGGCCGATCCAAAGCTTTCCAACAAAGCTCTCAGGGAATGTATCTTGTGTTGATGGCAAGTATTGCAAGTTTTCGTAATCCAATTGAAATCTTTTATGGGTGTGACACTGGCACAGGCAAATAAGAAATTGCTCCCAACGGGCCCAAGCACAAAAAAAAAAAAAAAAGTTGCAGCTCAAGGGCAATGCAGAAATAATAGAATGATAATCAATAAGACAGGCTGAAAGAATAGTCAGGGTCATGGAGATCTAAAAATAATAAGAAAGAGAGCAAAGAGGAACAGATATGTGAAGTGTTATGACTTATCAGATGTGAAGCGATAAAAAGAGATGTGTAACAAATATATGGTTGTAAGTAATGCAATCTTCCATAATGCGTGTGTTTGATTGTACAAGGTATGAGTTACACCCAGGACCAACATCACTGATGGCCAAATAAAAGGCAGTGGGGAACAAGATAATCAATCCCAGACTGGCATCACTGAAGGCCAATTAATATGCAATCAGGTACAAGGTACAGGCGGCCCTCTCTTCATTCCTTTTTCTCCTGTCCAAAAAACAACTAGCATAGGAGGAGATGAAGAGGAGGGTATTTAAAGCCTTCTAGCTTAAGGGGAGACCACACTGCTTTTAGAGCTAAAATCTTATATCCATTATATTTTTCGTGAGCGACATTATGTGACCAAGTTTCATTACTATAGGGTTATAACTAGTATTTTTTTTTATTACAATTTTATATGCCGTCTTCTTAAAATCGAAAAATTCTTTGTTTGATGAGATATTTAGCTTAGGGTATTCTGCAAACATTCAACAATAAAGTTACACTGTAAAATTCTCCTACCATTCCGAAAAAGGTTGAAAATGCAACTCAGAAAAAATGCAACAATAAAAAACCCAGAAATTCCACCTGTCACTGCAATCAACGATACAAAATATACCAGAAATTTCACCTGTCATTGTAATCAAAATCTGCAAAGTAATGTTAAACATATGTATGCAAGCATAACGTATGCAAAGTTTGAGATCTATATTACAAAAATGGTAGGAGTCATAGGCCGTGAAAGTATAATAAAAAAAAAGTTTTTTTTAGAAAACGAATTCACTTTATCTTATTGAATATCAAGTTACTTTGGTCAAACCTCTATTTCCCATTTTCTAATGTGTTGAGGTGATAGAAAATGTTCGTATACATTATGTCATGCGAAACTTTTTTTCTTCTTCAATTTGTGACTTGTCAAAATTGAGTGATTCTGGTCATTCTGTTGTGTGGTCTCCACTTAATACACTCAAACAGTTGTAATGACCCTAAGGAGGTCTGCAGGGTACGGCAATAAACATGCATATACAATGGTACTAATCCCCTTAGTAAGAGGGGGTGGCTGAGTCAAAGCAAGTAAATTCACTACAAACTAATCCACCTCCATCACTCCTCTATGCTCTTTGAGGATAAAAAGAAATGAAAAATATTTAAATTATGCAAAATATCTTTACCATTATTGTACTAAACATTTTTAATAAACTAGCATTAAGGAAAAAAAAAATTAAGTATTAGAAACTTTCACCACTTCATAGTATTAAACTTTTATGACGTGAAATAGAAATTTATAAATTTAAACATAGCAAAAATGGAAGCCTAATATCAGGTTAATAATGACAGGAACACTTTAATTACCTTTAATGATCTGATCATCGAAATGATGGTTACTAGTGGAAATAGAATTAACATATAACCATGAATATCTATATTTGTTCCAGGGAAGTTACATTCAACAATCTGGAAGAGAGAAACAAGGTAGTTGTAAAAAGGCGATGGACAAAACGAATTCCACATTCGAAATGACTGCGGTAGTTCTGTAGTTAGAGCACTAAACTTGGTGTTAAAAAACCATAACCACTCCAGGTAGTCCAACTCGACCCCAATACACCGTCAAGTTATTATGTCTAAACTTAACTAGAAAGTCCAGGTGCTTCAGTCTACTATACAGTCGCTTCCTTTGTTCAGGTTTTAGCTGCATCTCTCAGTCCTCTAACAGCTCTCTCTGACCAGCTGACCCATGAAAACATACTGTCGTGACGTCATTAGTAAAAATGGCGGCAGTCGTGACGTCATTAGCAAACACGATAATTTACACAAACTAACACCCTCGTCCTTCTTCCCTTTTTTTTTATACAGTGTCCTAAGTATTCCTTTACATAGTCTATTCCCCTATGGTCCACATACAAGTGCTGTATGTGATATACTATGTTTTAATTTAATCCTTGCTGATGGCAGCACGAAGTTGCTCTGGTGAAGCCCCCTTCTTAGTTAGGCAATCAGCCAGCTGTCCCGATGCATCCACTTCAGCAACCTCCCCATGCTTCAGCATCTCACGTAGCACTGCTATATTGAACCTCAATCTCCTATCATCCACGAAGGTCTAAATCCTTAGATTCCGACAACCAGATATTGCTTGCAGTATTCTGGCTAGGTACAAAGCCGTCTCAAGACAATCCAGTAAAGCCAATGCCTCCGCTGACAGAGTGGATTTAACAACCCATCTGATCATTTTTGACTGCTAGTACATGGGGCATCTTTTGTCGTCATCACTCTGCAAGAATATGATACAACCTCCTTATGACCCACTACCCACCAGGTTAGAAAAGGAAGCATTTGAAAAGCACTCAAGGTTGACATAGGCTTAAGATCTATATTATAAAAATGTTATCTGTCTTCACTCTAGATATGACCTTGTTAAATTCAAAATGTCAGCCACTGTTGCCCGGTTACATGCCACACTCAGTTCACACATGTCAAAGGCAATGTCTGGACGGGTATGAGTGGCAATCCAATTTAACTGGCCTACCAGTGCTCTGTATTCCGATCTTTCCAACTCTGACACTTCTCCTGTCTTCATATTTGCACTTTTTTGTCTGACTCATGGGAGTCAAGGTGGATGCATAATCTAGCTGGTCCAATGTAAAGCTACCATCTTTGTACGAGGTGATGTACAAACCTATATACTTAAAATGCTTTTGATTCAAGAGCTTCCACTTTACTCTTGAACTCCGGAGTTCCCACCCACAGAAAATCATTCACATAAATACAGATCATGCCCTCAATCCTACCATTCCATCTCCTGTAAAACAATGCCAGATCCAGTAAGCACGCCTCATCGCTGAGATCTATTAACTGGTCTTTCATTCTGAGGTAACAATGACAGGCTGCATCACTCAAGCCATATACAGTCTTTCTCAGATTCCATAGCCCGCCATCAGTGAACTCCGGAGGAGGGCGTAGATATATGTCCCTACTGATTTCACTGCCCTGCATATAGGCTGCCTTAACATCCAAGGAGTGATAGGTCCAACCCATGCCTGCAGTGAGCAATATGCCAAACGCATGGCTTCCTTTGAGCATGTAGAGGAATCCTTGCAAAGTTCACCTGTGTCCTCCTCAAATCCTCTTACCACCAGGCATGCCTTCACCACCATTTGTCCTCCCTTAACTTTCTCCGTCACAACCGACTGCAAAGATAGTCTTTTGCCCGACATCATCTACCTCTTCATAGATTTTATTGTCCCTTCAGCTCTGTATTTCTTTTTCCTTAGCACACATCACCTCCTCATAGTTGAAGAGAATTATCATTTCTGTACCCTCATCGACAATCTTCCAGGTGCTAAAATCTCCCATCGGAATCCCTATGAAAATTGTAACAGTCTTTGTACTTTCCTGTGGCTTTGCCAGCCCGGCTCACAACTCATCAAGACACCAGCTCACCACTCTCGCTACGAATGCCTTGTATCCACTGGCCTGCATTAAGGCATGAAGGCTGCTGTGGCACTGGTACACCTTCGGGCTCTCCTGACCCATCATCATTCTCCGCCTCTGCTTCAGTGCCCATTGTCCCTCTCCAACTCCTCTGCGTGCTCTCTAAACACCACTGGGTCTACATCCTTATGTTGCAAAAACCCATCTGCATCACTGTCTCTTACCCCCCCAGCAGAAGCTGGAAACTGTGCCAGTCTACATGCATGAGCCCTCACAAACTCCCATATGCCTCATTAAGGCTTGCTTTCCATCTCTGCCAATTACAATACCACGTCCATGCCACTTGTAACAGTCATGTCTCTTGTAAAAAACCTCATCACCATTTTGTACATTATCAAGGTAACTAGCACGAATGTTGTGTCATAGCGCACTGGCCTGACTTTCATCAGATTCATTTTTCACAAATTCTATCCTTGCTAGATGAAGAGCATTCAAATTGTTCCTCACAATTTCTGATGTCCCAGTATCTTTCAGTGCGGGGGGATCATTTGCATACACCTTGGGAAGTCCTGGGTTGTGACCAAACACGAGCTGACTAGGGGAAAATCCAGAGAAATTAGTGAGGGCATTTCTCGCCGACACTGCCTAGGCCAAGGAAAACTCCAAGTCACATTTATTTTCTTCTAAACTTTTTCATAAGATATTCCTAATTCCCGCACTTAATCGCTCACATGCTTCATTGCTCCAGGGGCTCTCGGCAGCAGTGGCAATGATTTTGATGTTGAATGCCTCTCCCAGTGCCCACATCTCTTCATAGTTAAATACACATCCGTTATCAGATAGGATTTTCTCTGGTACTCCAAATATAACAATCCAACTCTGGAACAGTGCCTTGATAATGGTGGCAGCCTGTGTATCACCAGTAACTGTTGCTCTACAGTACTGTGTAGCCAAGTCAACAATGACAAGAAAATATTTTACACCCCAAAGCTAAAGGTCAAGGCGGCCTCATTGAACCGAGATACCATAGGCAAACTAACTACAGGGCATGGTCTCTCCTTTCCAAATCTAATACAAATTTCACACTCCTCGGTTAACTTACGGACTAGTTCTGAGTCAATAATCACTGCATTAGTAAGGAGTTTCATTAGCTTAGCCACTGTAGGGTGTCCAGATTGTCTGTGGAGCTTGCAAGCCGTCTTCCTTGCATTTCTCCCCTGCAAGGCAGCCAAAGCAATCACTCCACCCAACTCCTGCACTAGTCACGCTGATATCGGTAACAAATAGTGGCCTGATACTAATGTGTGCAATTCAATAATCCTTCCTTGAATCTTAACTTTGTCAGTTGCAAAGTTAATTAATCTTTTCACCTTCTTCATCGACTGCCCATTCAGGAGTAATGGGATGTTACAATCCACCACGTCAGTCACAACAACTGCTTTCATACCACCAGTAAAACATGGCAGAGTGACTCGCTTGAGAGAGGGAATGGTGACCCCGTCACCAAAGGTAAATGTGGCAGCTGACGATTCTTCAATTATGCCCATCTGCTCATAATCACATGTTTTTCACAAAATTATGAAACTAAGTACTGCCACAAACTTGTGGAGCACCCCGAGTCTAAAGCTGCACAACCAGCGGACTCGTCTACAAGCTTTGCAAGCATTTCCTTGCCTCCGGCATAACCTGTAAATAATGACAGATACACTGCCTCTGTGTCCCCTTCATTAAGCATATATTAAATATGCATCTGGGTAGTTCTGTGCCCAGTGGAATCATGAGTCACATATCAAGCACTTCAACAACTTCCCATCTGGCTCTAAAGGATTCTACCTTCTACTTGTGGACGGATGGGGGTATCCCCTTATCCTGGTTGATAGTCTTCCCCTACGACCACCTTGAGACCTACGTCCTCCGTGCTGAAAACCTCTTACCATAGGTGCCACTTCCTCCTTAATCTCACCTTCCACTTCCTCCGCCAGGAAGACTGTTTCACATTTCTCTCCACCTCCACCAACAGCGCCAGGCTGTACACGAATATCTCTAGCAAATATGTGGTTCAACGCAGCTTTCATGTTATTATATTTCACATCAGAAAAGGCTGACATCAATTGCTGCTTATTGTCACTCAACTTGCATAAGGCAAGTAGCATGAAAGCCTTGGCTAGTAAACAAAAAATACGTATGTTCAAATACTAACACAAATTTCCTAATATCTTGGTCACTTTGCCTCCTTAAATTATAAAAATCCTGGAATGCTGCAAACTTCCTGTGCCCCGCGTCTGCCAAAAATCAATCCATCAAGCTTATCTAACAATGTCTTAACACTATCATCATTTTCCAAACCTTAATCTCAATCTCAGAGGAAGCCAACCTCGCCCTTCCGTCAAGTGACAAATGAATGGCTAATGCCTCTTTTT
The DNA here is from genome assembly GCA_037179515.1 of Halocaridina rubra. NCBI lineage: Eukaryota > Metazoa > Arthropoda > Malacostraca > Decapoda > Atyidae > Halocaridina > Halocaridina rubra. The sequence goes on along the minus strand of JAXCGZ010020808.1, from coordinate 30,407 downwards.
TCTTTGGCAAATCCGTTAATTTACAACAAATCTCAATATATTTCCTCCAATTTTCATAGGCCGACTCACCCACAAATTTCGGTGGCCACTTGCAGCTGCCGGACAACGCCATTGTTGATCTCGGAACCACTTTCTGCTACCAATGTTAAGAAACTTTTACTCACCAGCACAAGTTGTCTAGATCCACCATAACCACCCCAGCTAGTCCAACTCGACTCCAATACACTGGTAGTTTATTATGTCTAAACTTAACTAGGAAGTTCAGGTGCTTCAGTCTACTATACAGTCGTTTCCCTAGGTCAAGTCATAGCTGCCTCTCTCAGTCCTCTAACCGCTCTCTCTGCCCAAATGAACCATGTATATATACTGTCGAGACGTCACTAGTAAATATGGCGGCAGTTGTGATGTCATTAGCAAACACGATAGCTTACACATGCTAACACTTGGGTAGTGACAAATCAGTGTTCAAGCCTACCACATGGCATTAGGAAGGGCATCCTACATTGACTCCCCAACTTGTCTGTGTCCACCACCATTCAGAGAATTATAGTTGCATTTTAAAAAAGCAAAAGCTTCTTGTATGCCTAAGGGGGTTACAGTAGTTCAGTGGTAGAGTGCATGAGTCTGGAAGTCACATGCCTGACTGATATGGGTTCAATCCTACAGCAGGGTGTTAGGAAGGCCATCCAGCCTTATTCCCCATATAACTCCAACATGTGTGTCCATCCCTATTCAAACAGGACTAATAGTGGAATAAAAATCCTTGCATGTAAAATATGAAGGTACAGAGAAGGTTAGCAATTCTTCATAGTAATAGACACCAATAAAAAATTCTTGCGAATACAGTATTTGGTTTTCTACCTTAGTCTATAATTGTTTCCCTTGTAGTGGTCTCTCCTCTATAACAGTTGTACAGATTACTCCTATAGTCTAACATTTTGCCTGAACCAATCTCTTGCCAAAAGTATTCACCATATTTGAAGTTCTCTGTAATACTATTATTACAGTTCTATGTACCATTTCATATATCACAATTAGTCTCCATTTGAATAGGGGTGGATACCTCTTGGAAATGGGGAATCAAAGCTAGATGACCTTCCTAATGCCCTATAGTGGAATCGAACATGACTTGGACACTTCCCGACTCGCGCTAGTACCAGCGAGCTGCTGCGGCCCCTGAATTTCTCCATTACATATGCTTTCTTAAATCATGTAGCACTTACAGAATCAATCCTTACCTTTCATCCAACTATATTTGATTTTTCACACTCAAATATCGTCATATGCTACTGTACACTCAAAAATTAAATTGCTTATTCTAAATAATTGTTCATACATTTCTCAAACAGGACAATGTATGACAAAAAAATATAGGATAAAAATATTAAAAGTCAGGGTTTAGAAAACTTCAGCATATTCAGTCTGAATACCAACCCTACTTTCAGAACTGAGTTTAAGTTTTGTGCCTCTAATACTCCTCATTATGAAGTTGGACACAGACTGGGGAATTAAGGCTGGATGCCCTTCCTAGAACTCCACAGTGGGATCAATCAAGGATCTGTCAAGTCCCCAGTCGAATATTTTAACCACTCGGCAACTGTTCTTAATTCCAAACTAACTGTTCAACATACGAAGCAAATTACTTATTGCCTACAATACATTTCTAAATACTGACACTCCCCAACTTACGAACGAGTTAAGCTATAGAAGCCTGTTAGTAAGTAGAATTGTTTATAAGCTGTGTTAGGGTAAAAACAATACATAATACATACATATGCAGTACTGTACAGTGCTTAGGCTAAAAGACAATTAATTACTACATAAAACATAGTATGCAGTATTAAGGAATTTTAATAAGTTCATAAGTTCGTATTCTGTATATACAGTACTGTATATATGTTGAAGCACCAGAGAGGACTGAAATTATTACACAAGGTTCCAGGACCCTTTGTTTCTGATATCCCCTTTGAAGAGAATGATCGAGAGATTCTTCTCCCAAAGAGTTAATGTCTCTCTCGTCCAGAAATGTCTTCAACAATGAAGAACCTTTTGCCTTAGAATATGAGCTGAAGACACTTTTAAAGAAAAGTGTCTTCAGAAAGGATTTTGTATTTGTTGCGCTATACTGATGTTTCACCAACAAATGAAATATCCATATATTTCATCACTACCATTTAATTTTTTTTTAAACCTTGGAAAAGCACCAAGGCATAGCAAGTACAGAGCAATCTTAGTTGAAGACACTTTTCTGGAAAAATATGTTTGTACTTCTCTGGAAGTGGAACTTCCTGGTATTTTTTTTTTTTTTTTCATGAGACTTGTTTTCATAGAGAAATACAATGAGTATGTCTTTTGTTCATATCTGTGAATGTTCGTAACTCGGTTGTTCGGAAGTAGGGGAGTGTCTGTATACACATTCTTTTCAATATACTATTCCTTAGCAGCTCGGTGGTAAGAGTTTACAAGTCAGGAAAGACAAGCCTGACAAATGTAGGTTCAATCCTGCTGCAGGGGATTAGGAAGGGCATGCAGTGTTAGGCCCATGTTCCACCCTGTCCGTGTCCACCCCCATTCAAATTATGACAAAATGTGATACATATTGCAACAAAATGAATACAATACTATCCCTTACCTGCTCAATATTTGCAGCCATGAAAACCACATACACACAACAAAATCCAAGTTGAGTTAATATGAGGAAAGTGTTGATGGTTATCCTTGCGCATTTTGCAAAGCGCTGCAGCACAGAGGGGCCAGTTGCAAATGCATAATAGCCAACATCGGCATAATCCAGACTCGCAACTCCTAACCTTTCCTTCAACTCATGGCCACTAGTAACCTGTGAGAAAAAACTTGTTGAAAACACGCTTTACAAAATAAATAAAAAATTTCCCCAATAATAACGCAATATCCTGCCATGTAAAGTAAGTGGATATAAATGAGGCAAAAGTCATAAGTTAAAACTATTTAATGCATTATTATATAACAAAAATTCAAGTTTCCGTATGTTGTACAGTATAATTGACAACATCATATACTAAGCTTGTGTGCCTCACAGTTAAATGCTATTGATATATGACCATTTTGATCTACAATTACTTTATCAAAATGAATTTCATCCTTTATCAAGAAAAAACAGTCTTTTACTTTGCTGCTTTTTTGGCTAAGCTTGTGTGCCTCAAGATTAACTGCTTTTGCATTATGACCTTCTCAAGCTACACTTGTCCAGCAATATATACAGTATTTTGTCGCTGAGGACCACCTGTACCTTTTACTTCTTTGTTGCTTTTCTATCTTCAAATCACTTTTCTCGTACACTGAAAAGTTAGGTGTTTTTTTTACTGTTAAATTGGTGTGTGTGTGTGTGTGTTGGTGTGTTCTGCTGAATTGTAGTGTAGTGGGTGGAGTTGGTTTGTAGAGGCTGCAGTGAGTATGTGTGTGACTTGCACGTCTAGTCTGACTTAGAAAGGAGGAAAAGTTTTTGAATTTGCAAACAGGCAAATGAGGTACTTAAGAACACTAAATAGACTTTATATTTAGTACATATACAGAACTCATCTTGCCCATAAAAGTTCCACTATGATAATCTAATCATACTGAAAAAAGTGTTTCCAAATTAATCTATCTATGTACAAAAGCAATTATCCCCCTTGTAAGGGGAATAGATGAGTCACAGCCAAAAACTTGACTCTCTGTGGGAGGAAAATTTAGAGGAGAGGATTGCCAGTCCCTTTGCTCTGCCCCATTCAGTCAACTTTCACAACATGCAGGGGACTATGGAGAGGGTATTTTCAACCTCTTCACAAGTAATATAGCAATAATACAGTATCATTTAAAAGGAAAATGAAGAAAACAGTAAAACTTACAAGCACGTGCATACAGTGAATGCATATACAAGCAATAAACGGTAACAAGGCCGTGCCTGTGTACAAGCCCGAATTTTTCAACCCATCGGGCATAGCCAAGATCCCTGTCCCGATATTGCCCTTAACAAGATGAATGAGAGTTTCACAGCTCCTGGAAAATAAATTATCAAATATTTAAGCAAATCAAGGAGGGCTGCAATAGCACAGTGGTTAGAGCACTCAACTCAGGAAGTGAAAACCCTGTGTTTGAGCCTATTTCATGGCATTCGGAAGGGTATTCTGCCTAAATTACCTGGCTCCAATCAGTCTGTATCCGCCCCATAATGGGGATATATATGTCTGTATCCACCCCCATTATGAGGATATATAATGACATCTGCGTCCACCCCATAATGGGGATATATAATGATTCATAAAATGGCAAATAACATATTAGCATTCAAGATTGCATAAATATATTTCATTGTATGTTGTACTGCTATCCTGGTGACCTTGTGGTAGCGTATTACTTAGCAATCAAAAACACACGGATATTTTTCATACCGTCTTATATTTCTGTTCCTAATTCCAAACTAGAATATTTAAAAAATAAACAAAAACTTATCAATACATGCATGAAAAATGTATGAAAGCAGGGTCAAATATAACTAAAAAATATCTCTTCATATTAAAATGAAACAACTAGTGGTTTCACACACTGGTACTGCAACAAAGGAATAATCACTTTTCATCAGCATTATCAGTGTATTCAACAACAAAGGAATAATCACTTTTCATCAGCATTATCAGTGTATTCAACAACAAAGGAATAATCACTTTTCATCAGCATTATCAGTGTATTCAACAATAATATATCTTCTAAAGGCTAATGCAGGGAAATATTTGTCAGTGTTGCCAATACTCTATGTTGTTTTTGCTATCTGCTGTTTCACATGTCACTATTAATCCCAGAATGGGGATTGATACAGAAAGGTTGTAGCTGAATAAATAAAGTTGGATGCCCTTCCTAACACTCTGAGGTGGCCTCTAACAGGTGTCATTCCCAAATTGAGTGCTCTTACCACTGTGCTACCAAGATCCCCCACATTTTACCACTATGTAATCATGTAAAACAAATTTAAAGGATTACTGCTGCATTATACGTACGTCGTTTGTTGATGGGAATCATCAATGTGATGCCCTGATGCAGTGAGCCCATCGTTTTCTCTATTGTCTTCATCCTCTATTCCCTGCTCTTCATTATGAGTACTGTGCGATCGACTGATCTCTGCCTCATGATCTTGTTCTGATCCTGAAAGTAAGGGCCTGTTTTCTTGCAAGCTTCCAGTACTTAACATGCCTGCCTCTGCTGTTGGATAAAAGAAAAGCAGGCATCTGAACATGCTGGATAAAGGAAAAAGTATTAAAAACGCTGGATAAAGGAAAGGACAGGCATTTGAACATGACAGATAAAGCCAAAAAGACATATTGGATAATGGAAATACATTTTTATCAGAGCTTAGCATTTCTTTCTCCTTGAATTTCACAGCCTTATCCTTATCTGGGTTAGCTTATGAGAAAACCACTAAATTCCAATAATAACCTAATCAAACCTAATTAAACTAACAGGGCTACCTTGCTTGGCCTAGGGGACCACAATACCCAAGTGGTTAGAATTCTTGACTCGGGAGTTGACAGACCCTTGATCAAGCCAACCATGGGGTGTTGGAAAAGGCATCCAACTTTAATCCCCCAGCAACACTCAGTTAGTATCCACCCTCATAATGGATATTACAAGGGGCATATTAACCTTAAACATACATACACACCTTGCTTGGACGGAGTGACGACATTTTTATCAGAATCTGAAATTTCTTTATCCTTAACTGTCACAGATTTACCCATATCTGGGTTAGTTTCACCCTCACTAAGGTTTTCATTACTGCTGAGAATAGTGATTGGCTTAATTTCGAACAAATTTGTAAAACCCAAATCACTTAACATATCCTCTACAAAAGTGTCATTAAGCTTTGTATTTTCCACCTTTTCATTTTGGTTATTGTCATTAAATCCCGAGTCCCTCCAGGTGGTCTCTGTACTGGGAGTTGAACCAATAGCATCATCTGGGTTTTGCCCATCTGCTACATCATTTAGCAGTGATCCATACATGTCTAAATCTACTCCAAAATCAAATGGATTAATAGAAGCCAGGATAGGCCTAGCAAACTACTGGTTAATGACTGTTGCCCTGGAAATGCAACCACAAGATGATCCATGAACAATAGCTCCTAAGAATGACAGACTTCAGTCAATCAGGTCTATGGTGAGAAAAGGCGAGATTAACACTTGTCTATACACCAAATATAATATAAAATTAGGGGTACTGAGCCAAAACAAGAAGATGCAGGATAGGCCTGTGATATATCTAAGTATTCAAGTATTGTATGTCGCTTGTGCGTATTTTGTTGTTCATGCGCTTGGCTCCACCTTAGTATTACTGGTGTACTGTAGACTAAAGCGAAAAATATATACGTTGTTGTTGAGCCTCTACGAAGACGTTTGCTTGTCCTGCTGCTCACTTATTTATATGTGTTTCCATTGCTGCAGCGATTCAAAGAACTCTTCTAATAATGAATCTTCGTTAAGTACCCAAATACATTACAAAGCCTAGCAAGCCACTAATGGATAACACTAATGATAAGGAAATAAAACTGAATGATGACCAATGAACGTTGTATCCTCAGTCTGACACATTACTTTGACAATCTGTCTCCAAGTATCTTCACACTAGCAAGACTCCTGTAGTATTTTTGTAATGCTGAAACCTACTGAATTCTAGGTGTTCAATTTCGATTTCTGAGTGCTCTTCTAGAGAAGTATTTACAAAATTCGACTGTGCAGACAGTATCTGCAAAGGCATAAGCTGATTAACAGATAACTGGATCTTTTCAAACTTCCTGTATGCTATGGTATATCCAATACTCTTTAGAAACTAAAATACACCATTAAACCGTTTCACAATATAATCAGTAATGTTTTCCGAAAAGGCAACATCTAAGGTACACCAACTTCTGCACACAGGTTAATGTACTATCTGATATGAAGCTAAAGGTAATCACTACTTCCAATTTTACAGGTGTGCAAGGGTTGCTAACACCTGTTGAACACCTGCCAGTAATATTCAAAGAGAATATATTACTCTTCAAGAATATACAGTAACAATATATTGCTAAAAACCTCTGATAATACAATCAGGATAAAGTTGTAGCATTATTCTTAAAGCCAATGAAGTAAAAAAATTATATTACACAAAAGCAACAAAACTCTCTAAGCCTTTATGTCACATAACTAAGTCATATATTTACCCACACTTTTACCGCCTTGGTACTCAACATTCGAACAATCCTTTCTAATCTTAGCACCGAGAGTGCACTGGCACTCCTTATTCTAACAATCATTCCTAATCTTAGTTACCTGGAGTGAAATTAGCGGATGCACTCATACTCTTGATATTTTTCAGTGTTGTTTAAACTTCCTACTTATAATTGGGCTTAATTGCATACATGCATATACAGTGGCCGAGTCACGGGACACATTCCCAAGAGGTTATTTTACCTCGATTACTCCTCTTAGCTCCTTGAGATTAAAAGGCTGCAACAGCCCCCTCACCGCCACTCTGCTTGGGCCGGTAAGCGGGCATGGATCTTCTGCCGTGAGACCAAACAGACCCGAATGGTTTACCCCTTCCACTTCATCTCATGGTAGAGTTGAAAATATGATAATCAACATATACACTGCAGCATCCTAATGCAAACAATCTATGCCACTTATAAACAATGACTGTTTGATATTTTGTGTGACTATTAATCCCCATTTGAAAGGGGGTGGACACAGACAAGTGAAGCTGGGAAATAAGGTTGGATGAACTTTTTAATGCCCATTTTGAGCTATGATTAATAGTACAGTACTTACATTTTTTTCATTGTGAAGATTCAGGATATGCAGATGCAAGGCCTTATTTGCACCTGCAGTCATGATGTTACTGAATTAAAAAATGGCCAACCATAACCATTTATATACCAATTACATCTAAGGATGGTACATATTAGAACATAAGAGATGCCAGTTATATCCCTTTTTTTCAACAATGCTAGGACTATGTGAAACTTCAACTAAATTCTCTTTTGGAAGTTCCACAGAACGAGGCAGGTTCAAAGTCAGATCGTTTAGTCCGACCACCCGGAGGATCCAACCTGACTGAACCACAATTGTTACATCCCAATCTGAATAGGGGTGGACAGAGACAAGTTGGAACAGGGGAGTTAAGGCTGGATCCTATTCCTAACCCTTTGCACTGAGATTGAACAACAGCTTGTCACTTCCCAAGTCAAACATTCTAACTACTTACCATGGTCCCCTAGGTCCTCAGATTACAGATATGCATTAAAAATACTGTATAAAACAACTTCACACACACACACACACACACAAAAAAAAAAAAAAAAAAAAAAAAAATATATATATATATATATATATATATATATATATATATATATATATATATATATATATATATATATATATATATATATATATATATATATATATATATATATATATATATATATGTATGTATGTATGAATGTATGAATGTATGAATGTATGAATATATGTATGTATGTATGCATGCATTCACTTCATAAATAACAGTATGCAACGTAAATTTATAAGAAAGTGATAGATAAAATTACGGTGAATGAAGTGGTAATTACATGACATACTCATGTACATAGGTATTTTACAATAATCTTTACGTTTACGTACTGTATAAACCCTCCCTGCACTGTTAAAAAAAACACCCTTTACATTATAAATAACAGCAAGCAATGTAAATTTACATGAAAGTGATAGATAAAATTACGGTGAATGAAGTGGTAAGTACATGACACTCATATACATAGGTATTTTACAATTATTTTTACGTATACATACTGTATAAACCCTCCATGCACTGTTAAAAAAAACACCCTTTACATTATAAATAACAGCAAGCAACGTAAATTTACATGAAAGTGGTAGATAAAATTACGGTGAATGAAGTGGTAATTACATGACATACTCATGTACATAGGTATTTTACAATTATTTTTACGTTTACACTGTATAAACCCTCCCTGTATTGTTAACAAACCACCCTTTCCTTCATAAATAACAGCATGCAACGTAAATTTATATGAAAGTGATAGATAAAATTACGGTGAATGAAGTGGTAATTACATGACATACTAATGTACATAGGTATTTTACAATTATTTTTACGTTTACATACTGTATAAGCCTTCCCTGCACTGTTAAAAAAACACCCTTTACATTATATATAACAGCAAGCAACGTATATTTACATGAAAATGATAGATAAAATTACGGCGAATGAAGTGGTAATTATATGACATACTCATGTACATAGGTATTTTATAATTATTTTTACGTTTACGTACTGTATAAACCCTCCCTGCACTGTTAAAAAAACACCCTTTACATTATAAATAACAGCAAGCAACGTAAATATACATGAAAGTGGTAGATAAAATTACGGTGAATGAAGTGGTAATTACATGACATACTCATGTAAATAGGTATTTTTTAATCATTTTTACATTTACACTGTATAAACCCTCCCTGTACTGTTAAAAAACCACCCTTTACTTCATAAATAACAGCATGCAACGTAAATTTATATGAAAGTGATAGATAAAATTACGGTGAATGAAGTGGTAAATACATAACATACTCATGTACATAGGTATTTTACAATTATTTTTACATTTACGTACTGTATAAACCCTCCCTGCACTGTTAAAAAAACACCCTTTACATTATAAATAACAGCAAGCAACGTAAATTTACATTTTCAATTAAAAAATGAAAATATTTAAAATTTGTATTTTTTCAATATTTTAATATTTTTGCGTACACCCATAAAATAAAATAATAATTTATAAAAACAAAAAAACGCGATACAGTGAGAATGCGAACCAAGAAACGCGATACGGGGGGGGAACACTGTGATTACCTAATTGTGTTTACGGGAAAGAGCCCAAAGCTCGTATCTTCCCGTCTCCTGATCGGTTCCATTTTTAGACTTAGTGATACTTATCATACCTGTCCTTAAAACTATGGATTGAGATAGCATTAACTACCTCCTCGCTTAGCCAATTCCAATTATCAACTACTCTTACACTGAAAAAGTATTTCCTTACATCCTGCAAACAAGTTTTCTTACGAAGCTTCAAACTATGACCTCTAGTTCTAGAGCCAGCCATATCGAAATATCGATCCCTATCCACTCTATCATAACCATGAAGGAATTTAAAGACTGTCACCATATCCCCCCTTACTCTTCTAGCTTCGAGTGATGGCAAGTCTAATTCCCTCAGCCTCTCATCATAACCGAGATTGCGTATTTCTGGCACCAGTTTCGTGGCAGGTCTTTGAACTTTTTCAAGCTTAGCTATGTGCTTTTTCAAGTGCGGATTCCAAAAGGGGGCTGCATATTCGAGTTTTGGCCTCACATAGGTTACATATATATTTCTGAACATTTCCTTGTCCATGTGCCTGAAGGCTACCCTTACATTTGATAAGAATGCATATGCTGCCCTTACTACGCCATTTATATGTATTTCTGGAGACAAATCTGCCAGTATGTTTACTCCTAGATCTCTCTCATTTTCTGTCTCTTGAAGTTGTACTCAAGAGACAGTATGTATGTATGTATGTATGTATGTGTAGATATATATATATATATATATATATATATATATATATATATATATATATATATATATATATATATATATATACATATATATATATATATATATACAGTAATCCCTCGCTATGTCGCGGTTCACCTATCGCGAATTCAGTGCATCGCTTTTTTTTTGGCGAGTTTTTTTTGGGGGGGTATATGCGAAAATATTAAAAAAATTAAAATTTTCAGTATTTTCATTATTTTATTGAAAACAAAAATTTTCATTATTTTATTGATACAAAAAAGTATTTCCAAGCCTAAGAATAATAAAACAGTAAGAAATTGTAAAAAAAAAAACAAATTTGAACATGTAACTCTGCACCATAGAAAGTACGATACCGGTATCAGCATTTCGAAAAACCCAAAGGGTCACACCTACGTAAGCTAGCATATATTAGAATTTCCAGTAGTTTCAATATTTTATTGATATAAAAATGCATTTCTTAGCCTAAGAATAATTAATCAGTAAAAAGTAGTAAAAAACATAAATAGTCACAGTATTACACCACGTAAAATACGATACCGGTATCAGTGTTTCGGAAAACGAAAAGGGTCGCACCTACGTGAGCTAGTACGTATTGAAATTTTCATTATTTTATTGATAAAACAAGTATTTCCTAGCCTAAGAGTAATAAAACAGTAAAAAATAGTAAAAAACATCAATTTAAACATATACACACAGTATACCACCATGTGAAATACTGTACGATAGCGTACACTGTATTGGTGTCTTGGAAAACGCAAAGGCTCGCACCTACGTGAGATAGTTCATGATATGCTATTGGCTGAAAGGGTGCGAGACGATGAATCATCTAATTGTTTTTCTGTATGTTCTGTATCATGGGGTCTGACTGGCATTTTGATTGAATTTTGGTTCTCCCACCATCTTCCATTGTCTCGCCTCACTCGTTCAGTCTAACTGATATGTGCGCAGTTTGCGTTGTGCTTATTAATATTTTATGCTTCAGGGGTTGGGTTCTTTCGATAACAGTCTCCTATGCCTCAAAAGGCCCCTCTTTAATTTCAAGCGGCTCTTGCAGATCTTCTTTAACGTGTGATTTACAAGAGATTTCCTCTACTGGGGGAGCATTAGTATCATTTCCTTTGCCTCAACAGACTCCTCTTTAATTTCAAGTGGCTTCTACAGATCTTCTTTAACGTGTGATTTACAAGAGATTTCCTCTACTGGGGGAGCATTAGTGTCATTTTCACAGTTTTCAATGCCATCCACCTCCATCATAGAAGGAGAAGGAACACAATTGGCTTCTGAAGACTGACCTGAATTGAGACCAGTTTGTGCAAAGCCCAAAGTATACTGTATTTCAAAACATCACTGATAGGATACTTGGCCTCTCTACTTCCATATTTTTCATAATGATCAAGGGTTTACCTATGTACTGTATATTCAATTCACTTCGTAACTGAGCCACAAGGAAATCGAAGCACCTGGCCTTACACTCGAACATCTGGCAGCCCTGTATGAACACGTGAAAGCATTCCAACAATTCTCACAAGAACATGATAATATGGTTTGTTCGGTGACCTTCTGCAATGTTCTCGAGGATGCCATGTCATTACCACCTCATTCACGGTAAGTTTTCCTATCACTTTCATATAAATTTACGCTTGCATGCTGTTATTAATAAAGTAAAGGGTGGTTTGTTAACAGTACAGGGAGGGTTTGTACAGTAAACTTAAAGATAAATGTAAAATTCCTATGTACATATAGATTGATCCTACTTCGCAGAAATTCACCTATCGCGGTCGGGCCGGGAACCGAACCCCTGCGATAAACGAGGGATCACTATATATATATATATATATATATATATATATATATATATATATATATATATATATATATATATATATATATATATATATATATATATATATATATATATATATATATATATATATATACTTATTATTATATATGTAAATAATTTTTACCCCGACCGGGACTTTAACCTAGGACACATAATTACTATGCCAAGGCGCTACAAAGTACACCACAGAAATAATGTGTCCTAGGTTCAACTCCTGGTCAAGGTAAAAATTATTAATACTATCACATATGGTAATGTGCTTATTTGATTATTTATATATATATATATATATATATATATATATATATATATATATATATATATATATATATATATATATATATATATATATATATATATATATATATATATATATATATATATATATATATATATATATATATATAACATGGGGACCGTATATATAAATAAATAATTAATAAATTATTAATAAATTAATTTTTTCACATACCTGGCTGGTGCGGTAAATTCAATCTGCGCACGCTGAACAGTATGTGAGCACGACGTATGAATACACAGTAAGCCGCACAGCTGTATTTATATATATAAAGTTAATGGCTTTATTTATTTATATGTTTATAAACTTGGTTATAGTGAAAGATTACATTGAATTTAAATAATAAAATATCAAACACATAGCCTCTGGCTAGTACAGTGGTAACTATATATATATATATATATATATATATATATATATATATATATATATATATATATATATATATATATATATATATATATATATATATATATATATATATATATATATATATATATATATATATATATATATATATATATATATTATCACCTCGTTTCTTAACTAGGAGTAAATTAACCTAAAACCTAATATAATACATTTCATGGGATGCTATATTAACTGGGCTGTATATATACACTTTTCAAAGTAAAAAAAGTTTGTGATGTCAAGGAACGCTCCTTACTAGGGGGTGAATAATCTAACCTAATCATCTCTAACCTAGTACATTTTATGAGATTTATTCCTAATTAGAAGCGTGAAAGTACAGATTTCTCTATCACAACAACATTTCAGGGGTAGTTTAGTTTAGCGGGCCATGCCCTCTACGACCTCATCCCTCCACTCAGGTAAGTAGTTTGATTGAATGTTAGGTAAGTATTTTTAGTTAGGATAGTAAGATGGGGGTCCCAGGTGGGCGAAGCCCCCCTGACTAAGAGGTCAGGGAAGTATTTTTAGTTAGGATAGCAAAAAAATGGTTTCGTCTGCCTATTTTCACCATTTTTGGTGTGTGTTCATCCGCCAGTTCTCTAGTCAGAGCCTATCGCCATCTATTGGTAGGTTTTGAACATCGGTATGGCCCGCGGGAAGTGTAAAGTTTAGCGGGCCATGCCGCTCAACGGCCTCACCCCTCCGCTCAAATAAGTAGTTCGACCCTAACCTGCATGATGGGGGGGTTCCAGGGGGGCAAAGCCCCCCTGGCTAAGAGGTCAGCTAAGTATTTTTAGTTAGGATAGTAAAAAATTGTTTCGTATGCCTATTGTCGCCATTTTCGTTGTGTATTCATCCGCCAGTTTTCTAGTTAGAGCCTATCGCCATCTATTGATAGGCTTTGAACATTGGTATGGCCCGCTAAACTGTAGGTGTTCCCATTTCAGCAATAATAAATTGCACGCGAAAAACAATACGTTTACAACCGTCTCGCTTTAGAAGTGAAAGATTTCTCCATTAACTTAATGTGTTAAACGAATATGTCCTTCAATGGCGTAGAAAATAATTCCTACCCAAACCTTATCGAGTCTACCAAAAAAAAACAATTTATCATGATTACCCAAAACGAAAACTTAAATATCGAGGCCTCTTAAAACAGCATAAAACAAACGTTAATATGACGGGTGAAATATATATATATATATATATATATATATATATATATATATATATATATATATATATATATATATATATATATATATATATATATATATATATATATATATATATATATATATATATATATATATATATATATATATATATATATATATATATATACATATATATATATATATACATATATATATATATATATATATATACATATATATATATATATATATATATACATATATATATATATATACATATATATACATATATATACATATATATATATATATACATATATATACATATATATATATATATATATATATATATATATATATATATATATATATATATATATATATATATATATATATATATATATATATATATATATATATATATATATATACATATATATATATACATATATATATATACATATATATATATATATATATACATATATATATATATATACATATATATATATACATATATATATATATATATACATATATATATATATATATATATACATATATATATATATATATATATATATACATATATATATATATATATATATACATATATATATATATATATATATTATACATATATATATATATATATATACATATATATATATATATATATATATATATATATATATATATATATATATATATATATATATATATATATATATAACAAATAATATTCGTAGAGACGACATTAAGATTACTAACCCTTTGCCAAATGTATGCATATATCACATATAATCCATTCATATTTATTCATTCTAAAAGCCTTACGCATATATTTCTCCATCGTAAAAGCTTCAAAAATACTAACAACTGATTAAAATTTGCATTTACCTCATTAAAATCTAAGACCAACACAAATATCTCTTGTTTATTTTGATCAGCTGACTGTATTTCAAGTCTTCCAAGTGACCTTGGCTCAAAGCTTGAAGTTTACGAAATCATATTCATTAAGAAATTACGATATGTTATTATTACAAATCTTAAAATTAATAAACACAATTAATATATATTTTTTTTTAATTTCTCTAAAAATAACGCGATAATTTTATGATATCGAAGTCATAGAAGCACATACGAACAATGTCCCTTTCAACATCAATGCCAAAGTTCACGTGACTTTAAATCGGGTAATTAAAATATTTTTCAATATAATAATAAAGAGAAACTGTGGGTCTAAAATACATATATACATATAAAATTCCAGCCAACTGAATAACCATAGTAATCTATCAATAATAATACTTTATACAGCGGTAGGGCAATTAATTGTTGCTATCAGTTTCTTTGTCAGGGGGTGGGGGAGTGCAGGGGTGGATTCTTCACCATTATGTACTTACCCATCTCACTGTAGTTCTCTCGGGTAAAGAGGTGTCTCCTGAAACATGATAATTCTCTGGAATCATCGATTTCGCTACATTTAGAACGATAATTTACAGACACACCTCCATCATATCTAGAATGTTCAAGATTCGCAAAACTCTCATTTAAATCCGTAATTTCATTTACCGCCACACAGCTTTCCTTTTGTCTCCTCTCATTTCGAACAGATTTCCTGAACCAGTTCGTACTTTGATATATACTCGAGTTATTTTTCATGCTCGAATTATCCCCATCAAAATCGGTGGAGGTATTATATACGTGACTTGAGGAAGCCACTGCATCCGAGTAGGTCAATGTCCCGTAACCCTTCACTGCCGACCTATCATGCTCACAAGCAATGTCTCTTGCACCTGGCTTCGAATCCATGTTTAATTTTCTGGTAGAATTACCCATTGTGGAACGGACCTGTGACACGGATGGCTAACGCCGTAAAACTAAATACAAATTTCATTTGTCTCAAAATCACTTTTTACAGCCCCAGTCCTCCTAAGGGACAAAACTAGAGATGGAAAACTAGCAAACGAGTGAAACTGCTTCTACGCTAGTAAAATACTATTTAGTTCTAGAAGTAGCAGGGTGTTGGAGCAAAAAAAAAAAAAGAATAAAATAAAAGGTTTTAGTGAAGTTTGAAGATTTTTTTTTTTTTATGTACAAATAAGGGAGCAGTAATAATTCTATGAGTATATATTTATCTAGAGATGGTATATATATATATATATATATATATATATATATATATATATATATATATATATATATATATATATATATATATATATATATATATATATATATATATATATATATATATATGTGTGTGTGTGTGTGTGTGTGTGTGTGTTTGGTTGTCATAATGAGAAACATTTTGATTATACAAAAATAATTGAGGAAAGATTTAATTAGTTCTAACAATTTTTTTTTTTTTTTTTTTTTTTTTACGTACACAAAGACCTGGGTGTGTAAACTTCTAAACATGGCTGTGCGTCTGTTTGCCGTTGTATTTGTTACTATTAATCCCCAGTCGAATGGGGGTGGACACAGACAGGCTTGAACTGAGGAAATAAGGCTGGATACCCTTCCTAACACCTTGCAGTGGGCTCCCGGGTCTGTCACTTCTCGAGACGAGTGTTCCAACCCCTGTGGTATCGAGGTCTTAATAATAAAATGCAAGTTAAAATAAGTACGGGCAACAATAAACTTTCCTAAAAGATTTGTACATATTCTGCCGAAGAAAAGGTAATAAGAAAAGCAAACAAACAAAAAACTTGAACATATTTTATTTGAATGCATAATAAAATACTTTTTAAAAGGGTTATATTCTCATACACATTAAGGGCGATGTTTATTATGTTTGCGCATGAAACACACGACGTCATCAATAGAATGGATGAAGCTTGGCACAAATATATTATTAACAACATATACAATGGCCCCAATCCTCTTCGTAAAGGGGTGGCCGAGTCAAAGCACCCACATTCACCACAGGTTAATATACTTTGGATACTCCTCTTATCCTATTTGGGATTGATTACTATGTAAATAGTAATAACCATACACTAATAAATTTATTATATATGATAAGTTTTGGCTAGGTTAGTTAAGCTGGTACACCTCAGCTATAAAAAAAAAGTTGATAAATGAACTTTTTTATAATTTAGAAGCTTTATATCTCTATATATTTTCAAAATTATTTGTATTTTCACGGCTCTCGTTGGGTTATGTGATTAAACATTTAGCCAAAGGACATCACATATCTTTATAAAGTCCTCATAATAATAACATTTAAAGGATTGATATATGAGAAATACAAGGAAGGATAATATCGTCCCTCTCAGGTACAAACAAAGGGTCAGATAAAGATTAGAGACTCCAGAGTATTAAATAAGCCCGTATGTGGTTAGGTAAGTTAACCTAATATGACCGAATTAACCTAACCTTACAATTTACTGAGTTACTTACTATTCTGGGGGTCGCTAAACTTTATCTGATCCCAAATAAGCTCTACGTATTTTGCATTTTCTGCAAATCAAACTCATGTTAATATTTCTAGCCTTCATAAAAATTTGATTATACAGTACACTTGGCAATGCTTCAGTCAAAGGTAGCACAGCTCTGATGGATTGTGAAATGTGTCGCATGATCGAATCCTGGTAAGGAGCAAAATATGTTTCATGATATCCCATATGATAATGTGGTTAATTAATAAGTCATGTCAATAACTCATGACAAGCACCAATCATTTGATGTCAGCATATGAAGCACTGAAACAGCATAGTTATCGTAGCAATGCAATCATTATAATGAAAATAGAATGCTGGGAAGTATAGAAAGCAGAAAAGAATTCTGTTAAGGAAGCAAGGCCATTATTACAATGTAAAATGAATATACTGTATTGAGAACAATACGAAGCAACAAAGATTCTGTCGATGAAGCAATATAATTACTGAATCATAAAAATGAAGAAAACAATTCAGGTAATTGCAGGATGCACTAAATACTACTGTCAATGAAACAATGCATTTCACAACGTAAAATAAAATACTGGTTAGTATAAGAAGCACCTGAGAATACTGGCAATAAAGCAAACCATTATCACATTATATAAAATACAGGAAGTATGTGAAACACTGGAGATAGCCAGCAATGCAGCAAAGTATATATTATAAAGGGAAATTTCAAATACTAATCAGGAAATGAAGCAAGAAAGGTACTGTCATTGAGACAACAAAAAATATCGTGATGAAAAAAAAATCCAGTGGTCAAAGCATAAAGCACTTGAGGAAATTGACAAATGAGGCCAAACGATTTATCATAACGTGAAGAGAGATTGCTGGTCAAAACTCGAAACACCAATACGTATGATCAACGAAGAAGCACATAAATCATAATGAGAAATGAAAATACGTTTTAGAACATAAAACGCACGAGAATTTTGTCAAAAGAAGAAATGCCATAATCAAAATGAAAATAAAAATACTGGTCGGCAAAGGAAGCACTAGAATATGGTCAAAAGCAGCAATGACACCATCATAATGAAAAATGAAAACACGAGTCAGCACATGAATCACTAGAGATTGTTGTCAAGAGAAGCATTACCATGATCACAATGTGAAATGAAAAGAACAGCTTAAGACATGAAGCACTTAAGAGGGTGCTTCTAATGATACATCTCAGTTATCATTAATCAAAATGAGATACAAAATGATGCATTACGCTTTCATCTGCTAATATATACAAACAGCCATGATCCCCTCCCAAATCTAGGGAGTGGCTGAGTCAAAATTATCACTGGACTCTTTCCGAGAGGAAAATGAAAAGGAGGGAGATTCACAATCTCCTTGCTTTACCTCATTTAATCAACATTACGGCATGCAGAGAAATATGGAGGAGGCAGAAATTTGACTGAGGGAGGTAACTACAAAGGGGGGAAATATCAGTCCCCTCGCTGCGCTCATTTAGTTAGCATTTACGACACGCAGGAGAACATGGAAGAGGTATTCTTGCTCCCCCTCCCCTTCACGAATGTCGACCATATGCCAAGACTGGCTTCCCTCCTGCAGCTCTAATGGTTCGGGGGGCCACAACCGTGGACTCTCGACCTTGTACCTTAAAATATAACAGAGAAATCGGTGTATATACTGGTGAGATATTGTCTGATTTCTTTAAGTACTCAGATATTTATTTTTTTCTCACGTTTCTAGTGTCTAATTTAATCCCCATTGTTGGAGGTGAACACAAACAGACTGAAGATGGGGAATTAAGGCTGGATGCCCTTTCTATCGTCTCACGTGGGCTTGATCAAGCTCTCTCACCTATTGTGGTCTCCACTGTTTGTGTTTACATTTTATGTCACTATTAATCCCCATTTTGAGGTGAGCACGGATGAATTAAGGCTGAATACCCTTCCTAATGCTCTACTGTAGGTTCGAGCTCAAGCGCATCACCTCCTGAGTCGAGCATATTACCATTACGCTACGAAGGTCCCCGGCATATGACTACTAAACGCCCCAGAATATGATTACTAAAAACCATTGTCAAGCTATCTCAATTCCAGAAAACATTGAAATATTAATTATGGAACTTTTTTGCTGCTCTTTCCGAGTCATTATTAATCCTCAGTCAAATGGGATGGACACAGGCAGCTTAGAGCTGCGGAATTGAGGTTAAATGCCCCTCCTAACACCAAGAAGGTGGGCTCATACAAGGGGTTGTCACTTCCCAAATCAAATTTCCTAACCTTTGCATGAATTCCTTATAGCTTAAGGAGAAGCACTTGATCTCAGACTTTCTTAGGTTGAAAGCTAAACGCTATACTCACTGTTAAATATACCTCAAGTCAAACGTAATAATGAACTTATTCACCGTAAAAACTGACCTGATGTAGGAAACTAATGACAAGGGTATGAAGACGTTTTCGTAAGCCACGTAATCTAGCGTCAGTGGTGCCTCTTGCTAGAAGATGAGTGCCACGTCGTGCCAAACTGATCAATTCTTGAGCTGTTTTCACACTTCTAGCAACATTTCCTCGAGTCGGGTGAAAATGCTCCACCTGCGGATATATTGAGCAAATGCAAAACTATTATATGAATAGAGGGGAACACAAGAACAATCAATATTAATTCCCATTAAAAATGGAGACAGACACATAGATTGGAGCTGAGGAATATAAGACTGGATGCCTTTACTAACGCACCACGGTGGGTTCGACCACTGGTTTCCCACTACCCGAGTAGAGTGCACTAGTCTTTGAGTTTTCGCGGTCCCCAGAGAATTCAAGATCAATGGTAAAATAAAATTCTCTTTGACAGATCATCACTAAGTAAGGTTTAAAATGAGAGCTAAAAGGGGTTAAGAAATTAAGGAGGCTTATAGAGAGAGAGAGAGAGAGAGAGAGAGAGAGAGAGAGAGAGAGAGAGAGAGAGAGAGAGAGAGAGAGAGAGAGAGAGAGAGAGAGAGAGAGAGAGAGGAGAGAGAGAGAGAGAGAGAGAGAGAGAGAGACATTTTTCGCTCCTTTTTCTGTCATTTTTGACAAAGCGCCCTTCAGTATTATTATAATGTTGCAGAATTAGCAGATTCCATTATACCCAAGAGGACCACAGTAGCTCAGTGGTATATCGTGCGAGCTGGAAGCGATTAACACGGGTTCGAGCCCATCACATGACGTTACGAAGGCATACAGTCTTAATACCCCAACTCAAATCTGTATGTAACTACTCTATGAACGGGAATTTATTGTGACACATACAACGTAGCCTTTACAATTTAGAGGAATATATATATATATATATATATATATATATATATATATTATATATATATATATATATATATATATATATATATATATATATATATATATATATATATAAATATTGTTTCGGTTTTACGTCACGGATTCCCTTTTCAACCAAGGGCTAGGACGTTTGCCTTCTTGCGAAGGACTTGTTTTGGCAGATGTAATCGTTACCCTGAGTGCATGCCCTTGCTAACCTCAGACCGTGACGGGGCGCGAACCCTCGACCTGACGCCTCAGAGTCGCGGACGCTATCGCTTGAGCCACGGTGACTTATATATATATATATATATATATATATATATATATATATATATATATATATATATATATATATATATATATATATATATATATATATATATATATATATATATATAAAGACAAGTCCCTCATTATTAACCCTACCGTCGTTGCCAAGGCATTTAACTGCTGGAGTCTGCTCTGAGTGGAAGCATCTTGCTGTAGAGCAGTTGCCAAAGAGGCTAAATTCCTCACGGGTTGCGTTTCAGGAGTCTCAACTTCGACCTCACCTCCTGCTTCACCACTAACCTCCCACACCTGAGCTCTTGATACCTATTAACAGATAGATTTTGATGGTAAAATGCTTAACCTCACTGGATATCTTATATATTGAAAAAACTGATGTAAGGGAAATATTTTTGAGTTCAAAACACACAGAAGAGAAAAGCATCAGTGGAAATCATACATTACCTCATGCAAAAAACGAGCAATAGCTGCGTTCCTACGCCTAGCTGATCTGAGCGCCCTGTGGGCTTCTAACGACCTCAGGAGCTCAGTCTCCTTGTCAAGGAGGGCCACCAGAGCCCTTCGACGGGCTTTACCAGACATCGTAGTGTTGATCTGGGATACCTGTTTCTTTCTCCAGTTTTCCAGCCTATGGTACAGTTCAGTCATGGGAATTGATTCACGCCATTGCTATATTGGAAGAAAACATATTTATACTTTATGTTGCAATAGAGAGGTTTATGTCGTCAAAATATATAACAAAATTCTGTCGTTTGAAGAATATGTCTCAGATCAAGACTTCATTGTTTTTGTTCCAGTTAAGAAAAATCTGTCTTTTGAAGAATATGTGTTAGAAGACTCCATCTTTTTCCCACCAGTTAAGATAAAGGTCTTTTGAAGTACATGTCTCAGAAGAAAACTTCGTCTTTTTCCCTTTAGTTAAAAAAAACAAACAAACAAAAAACAGTCTTTTGAAGAATATGTCTAAGGAGAAAACTTCATCTCTATCTCTCCAGTTAAGAAAAATCTGTCCTTTGAAGAATATGTCTCAGAAGAAAACTATCTTTATCCCTCTAGTTAAGAATAATCTGTCTTTTGAAGAATATATTTCAGAAGAAAAGTTCATCTCTTTCCCTCATGTTAAGAAGAATCTCCTTTGAAGAATATGTCTCAGAAGAAAACTTCATCGTTTTCCTTTAGGTTAAGACAAATCTCTTTTGAAAAACATGTCTCAGAAAAAAAAACTTTCATATTTTTCCCTCCAGTTAAGAAAAATTTGTCTTTTGAAAAAATATGTCTCAGAGGAAAACATCATCTTTTTCTCTCAAGTTACCTTGTGTTGTTGTCCTATGCCTGGCTGGGGAGATTCCCCAGCAGAAGAGGAAGTTGTTGAATGGGAAGACTTAAGTGTGGTACCAACTTCATTGTTTGAGGCTCTGGACAGAAGAGCCTTTTCCTGTGTGAAAAGACAAACTATATATATCAGAGGGAAGACAGTCAAGGGCTTATGTTCGAGTCCAGCATGGGACGTTAGGAAGGGCATACAACCGTAATTTCAAAAGTTCTAACGTTTCTTTGTCTATTCCCATTCGAATGGAGAATAATAAAGACATACAAACAGTGCAAATGGGAAGATAAAGAATAGTTTTGCCCTGAAAATAATATATGAAAAGGTGGTTAGATAGAGACGATACTTTGTGAGAGCGAAAACACAATTAAGATATTTGTCATTCCATTCTCTCTCTCTCTCTCCTCTCTCTCTCTCTCTCTCTCTCTCTCTCTCTCTCTCTCTCTCTCTCTCTCTCTCTCTCTCTCTCTCTCTCTCTCTCTCTCCTCTCTCTCTCTCTCATGCGTCTTGCCTCGAGAAAGAAAATTGAAAAGAATTTGAATGAATAACACAGACGAGCCTTTAAGAAAGATATACTATCAAATCTCTCTCTCTCTCTCTCTCTCTCTCTCTCTCTTGTATAGTGAAAGACGAACCTCTGAGGTAAAAAAATACGAGAATTCCTTCTCGTTTTTTATCTATCAATCCCTTCTCTAATATCACATTTCACTTGATTAGGCTTATGATCGAGGCACATAGTGACTATTATTATTATTATTATTATTATTATTATTATTATTATTATTATTATTATTATTATTATTATTATTATTATTATTATTATTATTATTATTATGTTAACTTGATTATTAATCATTAAAGTTCTTGGACTCAGAAAGAATCGACAAATTACCACTACTACTACTACTACTAACTACTACTACTACTACTACTACTAACTTTTAAGGAGAATGACAAAATGAAATGTCTCTTACAAGCTAAAAAGGTTACTGGTATGGTTATTCACTTTTAAAGTTCTGTGAAACTTAGTGATCAACTACAACAACAACAACAACAACAACTACTACTACTAGTACTACTACTACTACTACTAATACCATCACTTCCATTAGCTGCGCATTGACAGGCAATAAAAAGTCAAGGATGATGCCCTTGCCATTGCATCGTTCCCATATCCCCTTTGGTGGCCATTTACGGCCTTCGCAGGATATATAGGTGAGGCATTGTTTATTCCCCATCACCTTACATAAGCATTATTTCATGTCAGTTTATATATGTTTTTACCTTTCTTAGACTATGAAGCCGTCTCCGGGCTAACCAACCTCTGACCGCTTTCTGCAACATCACAACCTAAGAAAAACAAACAAACCATAAACTGGTGAGTAACATGAGGAGTTTTAAGGATGTGGTGAGGGAGGATATGGGAGTGTGCGGTGTGACAGTGGAGGACGCAGGAGAAAGGGCAATAATGAGATGACTTATCCACAGTATCAACTTCTAATGGAAGAAGAAGAAGAAGAAGAAGAAGAAGAAGAAGAAGAAGAAGAAGAAGAAGAAGAAGAAGAAGAAGAAGAAGAAGAAGAAGAAGA
Organism: Halocaridina rubra; assembly: GCA_037179515.1. Taxonomy (NCBI): domain Eukaryota; kingdom Metazoa; phylum Arthropoda; class Malacostraca; order Decapoda; family Atyidae; genus Halocaridina; species Halocaridina rubra. Next base: position 6,128 of record JAXCGZ010020808.1, on the reverse strand, counting down.
AGAAGTGAATAGCAGAACTGGCAAGTTTCGCTCTGAAGCGAAAAAGTGAAGATTTTCACATAGTATGTTCTAGGACGTGAGAGGGACAGCAGTGGCGTTGTCTGTTTTCCTAATCTCTGGCAACTCAGTAAGCAGGAAGAGTAGACATATGTCTGGCAGGTCTTTTAGGGATCTAACTGCAACATGACATCAGACCCAGACAGAAGAATATATTGTCAGCGTCAGACAAAAGCTACTTTATGGTTATCTGTCATGGCTTAAAATTTATTAGTAAGAGATGCCGGTCAGTTCGTTTTAAGAATGAATCGACGTAAGTCGAAATGTTCAAGGCAAGGTCAGTCTGTATACACTCAAAATGTAACTGTATATAGCTATTTCCTCCCTAGGACACATCCCATGAGAAGTTGAAATTTATCTTTGAACCGGCCACGAAAACCAGTTGTTTACTCAAGTACTTCCAATAATTTCAGGTCTTTAACCTAACCTCATAAATGATAACCTATCAGCATGTACCTTCCAGCCCTGTATGCAATGGAAGAGAGTTGAATTTCGCTGTCATAAACAATACGAAAAGCTGTGCTGTTTCATCCAACTCTTACCATATGAAGATCATAATGAATTTCTGGTGAATATTCTTTGGGTGAAATGAGAGTCGCATCAGGTGAAAAGACAAGAGGGTGGAAGTGGGTGGTTTGAGTAGATGCTTGATGCCTGGTTTGGGTGCCCCAAGGTCTCGTTTTCACGGTTTGGGTGCTGCGTGTGACTTGGGCTGAAATTTTAGAGAAAAATAAAACTTTATAGTAGTCTAGTGACTTAATTTTTATAGTTTTCACTGTCTGCGTTCTGCGTGTGACCGGGACAGACATTTTCAAGAGAAAATACACCTTTTACATAGATTTTTATTAACTTATTTTTTATTTAATTAATTTAATTTACTATTTTACTTGTGTCCATATATCTGCTTCTGTTGCTCATTGGGAATAATGCCTGCTTCCAACCCAGACGGTCGCTGATTCACTTCCCTAAGGTAGTTGGTACAGCTTCTCTTTTCCAGAAACACTTGGGTTCATAAAAGTAGTGAATAATGGCTTATAGCAGCCCCTCTCAACTCAGCATAAATAATTAGATATCCTGGGTCTATGGTGAAACAGTACCTTCACGAGCACAGGCTTAGGTAATAACAAATATCCGGTCCACAGCACACAGATATACTATTACAATCTATAGTCCTTGATGCAAAAATTATACAATACTTTGTTCACATTTATAATAACAATAACCAAAACTACATACATACATACATACATACATACATACATACATACATACATACATACATACATACATACATACATACATACATAAACAATGACCATTTCCTTTGTAAGAGGTTGGCCGAGTCAAAGGAGAAATCTATGCACCAAATATAAAAAAATGAAGAATTTCACTAAATTATGTCAAAAGGATGTGTGAAAGCACAGTAGAAGCGCCTATTAACATCCAGTCCCTATCCACGCAGTTGAAATAAGGAGTAAATCCACTAGGAAAAAAGATGATCAAGGCTGCTCACTATTGCATTGTTACCTCATACTAGTCTCTGTCCTGTTGCTCTGCACAAGAAAAAAATGGGTACATATTTATTTATGGGTTGTTGATTCCTACCCCCTGCTAACTTATCAGATATGATGAGTAAACGAAATTGATATGTCAGCGCACAGAGAGGAGATCTATTGCACAATGACCTCATTGACCTCATGTTCATGTCTGTCCTGTTGCTTTGCAATAGAAAAATAGAACATATCTTGTCATGGTCAAGTGTTCCGTGGCTTCGATTTTCTATAGATCTATCCAAAGTGACCTTCGGAGAAGAGAAAAAAATATATAAATAAAACCAGTTTTTCGATACTAAAGGATTCCAATTTATGGATTTAAAAACCACGTTAATTCCTGGTTTCATTTCAAGAACTCGAATACCATGTCACGTCATTCCTTATTAGGCTATGAACATGTGCAGTGACCCTGACTATTGACCTTTTTAGTCATGGAAATCGATAACATACTTACCGTGTTTATAAATGGGTTATAGTACATTCTTTAAAGATTTTTTGTGACTGCCGATTTCTCGAGCTCATAAAGCACAAACAAATAAAATCGTAACAAATTCAACCCTGAAAAATAGTGACATTTCTCTCATCTGCATATAATTTTTGAAGTTTTCAGAAGGATTTTTTTTACTACGCAGCAATTCCTTGAACAGTTTATAGTCAGGCCCTGTGAACTGACCAAAGCCTCGTGTTCTACACATACCGGTAGAAGAAGAGGAACTCAAAACCCAACATGACTACAACCCCCTAAAAAAAAAAAAAAAAAAAAAAAAAAAAATTGTGAAATCACTCACCTGGTCTCATCCTTGATGGTGCAAATGTTTGTGTAGTTGCATTGTGATAGTGAAGACCCGATACTTTGTGTCTAAAGCCACCCAACCATGGCTTAAGCCGGCTGCTCCATTCGACCTCAACTATGACTTCGCGTTCTCCCCCATCAGCTACATAAGAAAGTTGAAAGAAGAATTGATGGAGTTCGATGATAATTCGTGTTGTGTCGTTCGCTTTTTGGACACTCGGTTTTGTCCAATTGTCAGAGTCATGTTTGATTTGTTTGAAGCCGATTTTGACTAGTTTATTGTTTTGGGTTTAAGTTTAGAAAACAAGTACACCATGCAAGTGTTTAGTAATATATAGTAATAAATTTAATTTAAGGATAGCTTCAAATTACTACTACTACTACTACTACTACTACTACTACTACTACTACTACTACTACTACGACTACTACTACTACAATAATAATAATGATAATAATAATAATAATAATAATAATAATAATAATAATAATAATAATAATAATAATAATAATAATAATAGTAATGACGATAATAATAATAATAATAATAATAATAATAATAATGATAATAATGATAATAATAATAATAATAATAATAATAATAATAATAATAATAATAATAATAATAATAATAATAATAATAATAATAATAATAATAATAATAATAATAATTATAATCAGATAAACTAGCAAATCGAAAAAGACTAGAAGGAATATGAAGAGTCTTAGTTTGTCGTTTAATTATCAAACGCCTTTTCACTTTGAAAACATAACTTGATTATTTCTTATATGTATACTCCTCCTTCTAAATGTATTCATTGTTTAAATGGTGCAGGGAAGCACGGGCATGATTTCGTTGACAGTATTAAGATGCAGGAGCATTATGATGATAAAAGTATTATAATAGTTTTTATTTATAGATCTCTAAGCCAGTAGTAGTAGTAGTAGTAGTAGTAGTAGTAGTAACAATAACCAGAGCAACATCTTTGTCATTAAATTACTGATTAAATAGTTAAATTATTGACTTATTTTGCAATATATGGGCATGAACACACACATCTCTACGCATACTAACAAAATAAAAAGAAGAAAAAATTTATTGAATAAATGACGAGCACATCCAACGAACGTCATTCCGTCCACCCCAAGATCTTACCATCAACTACTATGACCGTGATGACATCTGGGGTCGGCAGAGGGGGCGTGACTGGAGTAACCAGAGTCA
>JAXCGZ010020807.1:177500-186743 GCA_037179515.1 Halocaridina rubra | reverse complement strand
TAAATCCAGTGACTTTTTAAATATGATACTTAGTGCCACTGATATTGAGTTTGCGCATTTTTTAAGCACATGAGGGGATATGTCATCAGGACCTGTAGCTTTATGAACATCTAAATCCATCAGCGCTTTGCATACCTCTGTGGCTGTAAGGTTGATGTTCTCTAATACCGGCCCTTGAGCTTCTATCACTGCAATCTGAGGGGGTGGGGTATTTTCTACTGTAAATACTGACTGAAACTCCTTGTTCAATTCTTTGCAGATCTCTTCATCCGTCTCAGCGATGCTTCCATCCGCTCTCTTTAGCCTTAAAACCTGTTCTTTTACCTTCAGTTTTCCTCTGATAAAGCTGTGGAAAAGATTGGATTTTTCTTTAGCCTTCCTGGTGATGTCCCTCTCATAGTCTCTCTCTGCCTCTCTCCTTTTACTTAGGTAGTCATTTCTTGCTCTTTTGTAGGTTTGCCAGGCATTTATGTTTTTTCTCCTCCTATACCTTTTCCAGCATTTGTCTCTCCACTCCTTAGCTCTTTTAAACCCATTATCATACCATTTCTCTCTGACATGAATTACACCTACTTTGGTGACAGGTATGCAGCAATCTACTATCTTCCAATATTTCTCACAAAAGATGTCATACATTTCTTGTACAGATTTGTTGTAAAATAAGGTTCTCCAGTCAATAACTGTAAAAAGCTCATTCATTTTGATGTAATCTCCTTTCGGATAGTTCCTCCTCATGTCCTCAGTGCCTCTACTCTCAGGAAGAATATCTTCAATGATATACTCCATCAACAACACACAGTGGTCACTCTTTCCAATTGGTGGTTCATACTCAATTTTTTTCAATATCCAACACATTATCTGTGAACACTAGATCAAGTAGTGATGGCTCATCCCCACCCCTGGCCCTTGTTGGTTCCATTATATGTTGGTGTAGGAAATTCCCTTGTACGCAATCTAGGAATCTTGCCCCGAATGAGTCCTCACCACTGTGTGTGTGTGTGTGTGTGTGTGTGTGTGTGTGTGTGTGTGTGTGTGTGTGTGTGTGTGTGAGATTACCTAATTGTGATTACCTAATTGTGTTTACGGGAAAGACCCCAAAGCTCGTATCTTCCCGTCTCCTCATCGGTTCCATTTTAGACTTAGTGATACTTATCATACCTGTCCTTAAAACTATGGATTCAGATAGCATTAACTACCTCCTCGCTTAGCCAATTCCAATTATCAACTACTCTTACACTGAAAAAGTATTTCCTTACATCCTGCAAAGAAGTTTTCTTACCAAGCTTCAAACTATGACCTCTAGTTCTAGAGCCAGCCATATCAAAATATCGATCCCTATCAACTCTATCATAACCATGAAGGAATTTAAAGACTGTCACCATATCCCCCTCACTCTTCTAGCTTCGAGTGATGGTAAGTCTAATTCCCTCAGCCTCTCATCATAACTGAGATTTCGTATTTCTGGCATCAGTTTCGTGGCATGTCTTTGAACTTTTTCAAGCTTAGCTATGTGCTTTTTCAAATGCGGATTCCAAAAGGGAGCTGCATATTCGAGTTTTGGCCTCACATAGGTTACATAAATATTTCTGAACATTTCCTTGTCCATGTGCCTGAAGCCTACCCTTACATTTGATAAGAATGCATATGCTGCCCTTACTATGCCATTTATATGTATTTCTGGAGACAAATCTGCCAGTATGTTTACTCCTAGATCTCTCTCATTTTCTGTCTCTTGAAGTTGTACTCCAGCCACCGAGTAGTCAAGCTTGGCCCTTCTTGCACTTGTACCCATTCTCATTACCTTACATTTTGAAGTATTGAATTTCATTAGCCACTTTTCTGACCACTCATGCAGATTATTTAGATCCTCCTGAAGTTCTCTACCATTGTTCTCGTTTTTTACTTTCTTCACAATCTTTGCATCATCTGCAAACATATTCATGAATGAATTTACAGACACTGGTAGGTCATTTACATATACAAGGAACAAAAGTGGCCCTAAAACTGAACCCTGTGGAACTCCACTACTAACTCTTCTCCATTCAGACACTGAGTGTCTTACTCTAACCCTCTGTTCCCTTCCTTCTAAGTAAGTTTGTATCCATTCTAAAACATTTCCACCTATTCTAGCCATTGATTGCAACTTCCTAATAAGTCTCCCATGTGGAACAGTGTTAAACGCTTTCTGGAAGTCTAGGAATATGCAATCTGCCCAGCCCTCTCTTTCCTGTAAGATTCGGCTTACCTCATCATAAAATTCTAATAAGTTTGTTACTGTTGATCTACCTTCTCTGAAGCCATGTTGCCTCACTGACAAAAAGTTGAAGGATTCCAAGTGAAGAGAGATATGTTTCCTTAGTAGTTTCTCCATAACTTTGCAAACTATGCTGGTCAAGGAAACTGGTCTATAGTTCAGAGCCGTATCCCTCCTTCCCTTTTTGAAGATAGGTATCACATTTGCTTGTTTCCAGCATCTTGGAATCTCCCCTAAATCCAGTGACTTTTTAAATATGATACTTAGTGCCACTGATATTGAGTTTGCGCATTTTTTAAGCACATGAGGGGATATGTCATCAGGACCTGTAGCTTTATGAACATCTAAATCCATCAGCGCTTTGCATACCTCTGTGGCTGTAAGGTTGATGTTCTCTAATACCGGCCCTTGAGCTTCTATCACTGCAATCTGAGGGGGTGGGGTATTTTCTACTGTAAATACTGACTGAAACTCCTTGTTCAATTCTTTGCAGATCTCTTCATCCGTCTCAGCGATGCTTCCATCCGCTCTCTTTAGCCTTAAAACCTGTTCTTTTACCTTCAGTTTTCCTCTGATAAAGCTGTGGAAAAGATTGGATTTTTCTTTAGCCTTCCTGGTGATGTCCCTCTCATAGTCTCTCTCTGCCTCTCTCCTTTTACTTAGGTAGTCATTTCTTGCTCTTTTGTAGGTTTGCCAGGCATTTATGTTTTTTCTCCTCCTATACCTTTTCCAGCATTTGTCTCTCCACTCCTTAGCTCTTTTAAACCCATTATCATACCATTTCTCTCTGACATGAATTACACCTACTTTGGTGACAGGTATGCAGCAATCTACTATCTTCCAATATTTCTCACAAAAGATGTCATACATTTCTTGTACAGATTTGTTGTAAAATAAGGTTCTCCAGTCAATAACTGTAAAAAGCTCATTCATTTTGATGTAATCTCCTTTCGGATAGTTCCTCCTCATGTCCTCAGTGCCTCTACTCTCAGGAAGAATATCTTCAATGATATACTCCATCAACAACACACAGTGGTCACTCTTTCCAATTGGTGGTTCATACTCAATTTTTTTCAATATCCAACACATTATCTGTGAACACTAGATCAAGTAGTGATGGCTCATCCCCACCCCTGGCCCTTGTTGGTTCCATTATATGTTGGTGTAGGAAATTCCCTTGTACGCAATCTAGGAATCTTGCCCCGAATGAGTCCTCACCACTGTGTGTGTGTGTGTGTGTGTGTGTGTGTGTGTGTGTGTGTGTGTGTGTGTGTGTGTGTGTGAGATTACCTAATTGTGATTACCTAATTGTGTTTACGGGAAAGACCCCAAAGCTCGTATCTTCCCGTCTCCTCATCGGTTCCATTTTAGACTTAGTGATACTTATCATACCTGTCCTTAAAACTATGGATTCAGATAGCATTAACTACCTCCTCGCTTAGCCAATTCCAATTATCAACTACTCTTACACTGAAAAAGTATTTCCTTACATCCTGCAAAGAAGTTTTCTTACCAAGCTTCAAACTATGACCTCTAGTTCTAGAGCCAGCCATATCAAAATATCGATCCCTATCAACTCTATCATAACCATGAAGGAATTTAAAGACTGTCACCATATCCCCCTCACTCTTCTAGCTTCGAGTGATGGTAAGTCTAATTCCCTCAGCCTCTCATCATAACTGAGATTTCGTATTTCTGGCATCAGTTTCGTGGCATGTCTTTGAACTTTTTCAAGCTTAGCTATGTGCTTTTTCAAATGCGGATTCCAAAAGGGAGCTGCATATTCGAGTTTTGGCCTCACATAGGTTACATAAATATTTCTGAACATTTCCTTGTCCATGTGCCTGAAGCCTACCCTTACATTTGATAAGAATGCATATGCTGCCCTTACTATGCCATTTATATGTATTTCTGGAGACAAATCTGCCAGTATGTTTACTCCTAGATCTCTCTCATTTTCTGTCTCTTGAAGTTGTACTCCAGCCACCGAGTAGTCAAGCTTGGCCCTTCTTGCACTTGTACCCATTCTCATTACCTTACATTTTGAAGTATTGAATTTCATTAGCCACTTTTCTGACCACTCATGCAGATTATTTAGATCCTCCTGAAGTTCTCTACCATTGTTCTCGTTTTTTACTTTCTTCACAATCTTTGCATCATCTGCAAACATATTCATGAATGAATTTACAGACACTGGTAGGTCATTTACATATACAAGGAACAAAAGTGGCCCTAAAACTGAACCCTGTGGAACTCCACTACTAACTCTTCTCCATTCAGACACTGAGTGTCTTACTCTAACCCTCTGTTCCCTTCCTTCTAAGTAAGTTTGTATCCATTCTAAAACATTTCCACCTATTCTAGCCATTGATTGCAACTTCCTAATAAGTCTCCCATGTGGAACAGTGTTAAACGCTTTCTGGAAGTCTAGGAATATGCAATCTGCCCAGCCCTCTCTTTCCTGTAAGATTCGGCTTACCTCATCATAAAATTCTAATAAGTTTGTTACTGTTGATCTACCTTCTCTGAAGCCATGTTGCCTCACTGACAAAAAGTTGAAGGATTCCAAGTGAAGAGAGATATGTTTCCTTAGTAGTTTCTCCATAACTTTGCAAACTATGCTGGTCAAGGAAACTGGTCTATAGTTCAGAGCCGTATCCCTCCTTCCCTTTTTGAAGATAGGTATCACATTTGCTTGTTTCCAGCATCTTGGAATCTCCCCTAAATCCAGTGACTTTTTAAATATGATACTTAGTGCCACTGATATTGAGTTTGCGCATTTTTTAAGCACATGAGGGGATATGTCATCAGGACCTGTAGCTTTATGAACATCTAAATCCATCAGCGCTTTGCATACCTCTGTGGCTGTAAGGTTGATGTTCTCTAATACCGGCCCTTGAGCTTCTATCACTGCAATCTGAGGGGGTGGGGTATTTTCTACTGTAAATACTGACTGAAACTCCTTGTTCAATTCTTTGCAGATCTCTTCATCCGTCTCAGCGATGCTTCCATCCGCTCTCTTTAGCCTTAAAACCTGTTCTTTTACCTTCAGTTTTCCTCTGATAAAGCTGTGGAAAAGATTGGATTTTTCTTTAGCCTTCCTGGTGATGTCCCTCTCATAGTCTCTCTCTGCCTCTCTCCTTTTACTTAGGTAGTCATTTCTTGCTCTTTTGTAGGTTTGCCAGGCATTTATGTTTTTTCTCCTCCTATACCTTTTCCAGCATTTGTCTCTCCACTCCTTAGCTCTTTTAAACCCATTATCATACCATTTCTCTCTGACATGAATTACACCTACTTTGGTGACAGGTATGCAGCAATCTACTATCTTCCAATATTTCTCACAAAAGATGTCATACATTTCTTGTACAGATTTGTTGTAAAATAAGGTTCTCCAGTCAATAACTGTAAAAAGCTCATTCATTTTGATGTAATCTCCTTTCGGATAGTTCCTCCTCATGTCCTCAGTGCCTCTACTCTCAGGAAGAATATCTTCAATGATATACTCCATCAACAACACACAGTGGTCACTCTTTCCAATTGGTGGTTCATACTCAATTTTTTTCAATATCCAACACATTATCTGTGAACACTAGATCAAGTAGTGATGGCTCATCCCCACCCCTGGCCCTTGTTGGTTCCATTATATGTTGGTGTAGGAAATTCCCTTGTACGCAATCTAGGAATCTTGCCCCGAATGAGTCCTCACCACTGTGTGTGTGTGTGTGTGTGTGTGTGTGTGTGTGTGTGTGTGTGTGTGTGTGTGTGTGTGGAGATTACCTAATTGTGATTACCTAATTGTGTTTACGGGAAAGACCCCAAAGCTCGTATCTTCCCGTCTCCTCATCGGTTCCATTTTAGACTTAGTGATACTTATCATACCTGTCCTTAAAACTATGGATTCAGATAGCATTAACTACCTCCTCGCTTAGCCAATTCCAATTATCAACTACTCTTACACTGAAAAAGTATTTCCTTACATCCTGCAAAGAAGTTTTCTTACCAAGCTTCAAACTATGACCTCTAGTTCTAGAGCCAGCCATATCAAAATATCGATCCCTATCAACTCTATCATAACCATGAAGGAATTTAAAGACTGTCACCATATCCCCCTCACTCTTCTAGCTTCGAGTGATGGTAAGTCTAATTCCCTCAGCCTCTCATCATAACTGAGATTTCGTATTTCTGGCATCAGTTTCGTGGCATGTCTTTGAACTTTTTCAAGCTTAGCTATGTGCTTTTTCAAATGCGGATTCCAAAAGGGAGCTGCATATTCGAGTTTTGGCCTCACATAGGTTACATAAATATTTCTGAACATTTCCTTGTCCATGTGCCTGAAGCCTACCCTTACATTTGATAAGAATGCATATGCTGCCCTTACTATGCCATTTATATGTATTTCTGGAGACAAATCTGCCAGTATGTTTACTCCTAGATCTCTCTCATTTTCTGTCTCTTGAAGTTGTACTCCAGCCACCGAGTAGTCAAGCTTGGCCCTTCTTGCACTTGTACCCATTCTCATTACCTTACATTTTGAAGTATTGAATTTCATTAGCCACTTTTCTGACCACTCATGCAGATTATTTAGATCCTCCTGAAGTTCTCTACCATTGTTCTCGTTTTTTACTTTCTTCACAATCTTTGCATCATCTGCAAACATATTCATGAATGAATTTACAGACACTGGTAGGTCATTTACATATACAAGGAACAAAAGTGGCCCTAAAACTGAACCCTGTGGAACTCCACTACTAACTCTTCTCCATTCAGACACTGAGTGTCTTACTCTAACCCTCTGTTCCCTTCCTTCTAAGTAAGTTTGTATCCATTCTAAAACATTTCCACCTATTCTAGCCATTGATTGCAACTTCCTAATAAGTCTCCCATGTGGAACAGTGTTAAACGCTTTCTGGAAGTCTAGGAATATGCAATCTGCCCAGCCCTCTCTTTCCTGTAAGATTCGGCTTACCTCATCATAAAATTCTAATAAGTTTGTTACTGTTGATCTACCTTCTCTGAAGCCATGTTGCCTCACTGACAAAAAGTTGAAGGATTCCAAGTGAAGAGAGATATGTTTCCTTAGTAGTTTCTCCATAACTTTGCAAACTATGCTGGTCAAGGAAACTGGTCTATAGTTCAGAGCCGTATCCCTCCTTCCCTTTTTGAAGATAGGTATCACATTTGCTTGTTTCCAGCGTGTGTGTGTGTGTGTGTGTGTGTGTGTGTGTGTGTGTGTGTGTGTGTGTGTGTGTGTGTGTGTGTGTGTGTGTGTGTGTGTTTGTACGTGTGTGTGCTTGTGTGTGATTACCTAAATGTGATTACCTAATTGTGTTTACGGGAAAGAGCCCAAAGCTCGTATCTTCCCGTCTCCTCATCGGTTCCATTTTATACTTAGTGATACTTATCATACCTGTCCTTAAAACTATGGATTGAGATAGCATTAACTACCTCCTCGCTTAGCCACTTCCAATTATCAACTACTCTTACACTGAAAAAGTATTTCCTTACATCCTGCGAAGAAGTTTTCTTACGAAGCTTCAAACTATGACCTCTAGTTCTAGAGCCAGCCATATCAAAATATCGATCCCTATCCACTCTATCATAACTATGAAGGAATTTAAAGACTGTCACCATATCCCCCCTCACTCTTCTAGCTTCGAGTGATGGTAAGTCTAATTCCCTCAGCCTCTTATTATAACTGAGATTGCGTATTTCTGGCACCAGTTTCGTGGCATGTCTTTGAACTTTTTCAAGCATAATATGTGCTTTTTCAAGTGCGGATTCCAAAAGGGGGCTGCATATTCGAGTTTTGGCCTCACATAGGTTACATAAATATTTCTGAACATTTCCTTGTCCATGTGCCTGAAGGCTACCCTTACATTTGATAAGAATGCATATGCTGCCCTTACTATGCCATTTATATGTATTTCTGGAGACAAATCTGCCAGTATGCTTACTCCTAGATCTCTCTCATTTTCTGTCTCTTGAAGTTGTACTCCAGTGTGTGTGTATGTGTATGAGAGAGAGAGAGAGAGAGAGAGAGAGAGAGAGAGAGAGAGAGAGAGAGAGAGAGAGAGAGAGAGAGAGAGAGAGAGAGAGAGAGAGAGAGAGAGAGAGAGAGAGAGAGAGAGAGAGAGAGAGAGAGAGAGAGAGACTTCCAGAAAGCATTTGACACTGTCCCACACAAGAGACTTATTAATAAGCTGTAAGCAATAGCAAGAATAGGTGGATATGTCTTGGAAAGGATAAAAACATACTTAGAAGGAAGTGAACAGAGGGTTAGAGTAAGATACTAAGTGTCTGAATTGAGAAGAATTTGTAGTGGAGTTCCATAGGGTTCAGTTTTAGGGCCAATTTTGTTCCTTGTATATGTATATGACCTACAAGAATCTTTAAATTCATTCATGAATGTGTTTGCAAATGATGCAAAGATTGTGAAAAATGTAAGAAACGAGAACCATGGTAAATAACTTCAGAAAGATCTAAATAGTCTGCATGAGTGGTCAGAAAAGTGGCTAATGAAATTTCAATACTTCAAAATGTAAGGTAGTGAGATGGGTACAAGTGCAAGAAAGCCCAAACTTGGCTACTCGGTGGCAGGAGTAGAACTTCAAGAGCCAGAGAAAGAGAGAGATTTAGGAGTAAACATACTGGCCGATTTGTCTCAAGAAATGCATATTAAGGCATAGTAAGGGCAGCATATGCATTATTAGCAAATATAGGGGTATCCTTCAGGCACATGGACAAAGAAATGTTCAGAAATATTTATGTAACCTATGTGAGGCTAAAACTTGAATATGCATCCCCCTTTTGGAATACGCACTTGAAAAAGCACGCAGTTAAGCTGGAAAAAGCTCAGACACATGCCACGAAACTACGCAATTATCAGTTATGATGAGAGACTGAGGGAATTAGACTTACCATCACTCGAAGCTAGTAGATAGAGGAGGGATATGGTGACAGTTTTTAAATTCCTCATGGTTATGACAAAG
>JAXCGZ010020807.1:150000-175000 GCA_037179515.1 Halocaridina rubra | reverse complement strand
TGCATTAAATTGTTAAGTTAGGTTAGGTTAATGCCTTACTCAACCTAACCTAACCTAACAATTTACGGGGCTTATTGAATGCTCTAGGAGTCGTTTATCTTTACTTGATCCACAACTGCTCTCAGAAAATTACACAAATACATAATAAAATTTTTGCTGGAAATGGGATAAAAAGATAAATGAATAAAAACTGTAATAATAATGCAGTGGTAAAAATCCACTCAATTCATGTTAAAAAAGAAAGTAACTTTGGTTAAGAACCATCAGACTATTATATCCACAGACTAAACTATTTACTCATATTACTTACCAAGAAAGAATGCAAAGTAGGCCCATATTAGTCTAAAATTGCTAGAGCTTTCATACCTGCAAAGAGATAATTTCTGAATTCAGCAGTGATGTTGTATGTTGACTTCAATTTCAAAATATTACACACACACACACACACACACACACACACACACACACACACACACACACACACATATATATATATATATATATATATATATATATATATATATATATATATATATATATATATATATATATATATATATATATATATATATATATATATATATATATATATATATATATATATATATATATATATATATATATTGGGCGCACAGTCAAGTGAAATGTAGCCAAGATAATACTGTAACTGTGCAATATCCTAATCTACTAAAGCTAAATAATTTGCGACATTCCACCCATGAGTGTTGCTAAACATATGATGTCATTATCATAAATCCTTCAGAAGCATAAAATCAACATAGGACACATCTGTCGAAGCAACTCCTCCCCACCACCACCACCACCACCTTCTCTGTCACTCTCAATAGGCCACTATGTATTTTTTGTTTTGTTTTTTTAAGAAAGTAAGGTTAAGGAAAGTAGGCTAGCATAAAAGAAGATGAAGTTCTATCTTCTAAATGTATTGGGCGACACATCATAGCTTGCCAACACATAGGCCTACTTGTTCCGGTTCCGGTTTTACGTCACGGACTCCCTTTTCTACTAAGGGCTAGGACGTTGCCTTCTTGCGAAGGATTTGTTATGGCAGATGTAATCCTTACCCTGAGTGCATGCCATAGGCCTACGATAGTTTTATTATGAGGAAGGATAGACCTTGCATTTAATTTTGCCATTCATGTTACTTTTATGTCAACTTTCCAAAACTTTACACATTGAAGATATATTATCAGCTCACTGATACAATATTTGCAATATTTCCTAAATTTTTATTATCACACATTGTAATTCAGTAGAAGTATTATTATAATAAATTGCTACTCTTGATGAAACTTTAGCGAAGAAAATCATTTAGTGTCAATTTTGCAGTAATCACATAACATTACTTCGAATAATATCTTACTTTTACACCAAATAATAATAATAATAATAATAATAATAATAATAATAATAATAATAATAATAATAATAATAATAATAATAATAAAGAAAAATTAATAAAAGTGTAGTAAATTATATTTTTAAAAGCCTGGGTAATGGAAAAAAATAAACTTCAAGTTTTAAATAAACATAGAATTTTGCTATATCAACATAGATGATATGGTTTTCACAAATAATTAAATATAGCTTAGGCTAACTCCCCAGCTAACCCCAGAAGGAGTCTAGCTTAACAGGTTCTACATATACTTTCATTAAAATTCTGATAAGCTAGTCTCACCTAATATTACTAAAAAAATACCTTAGACAACACCTGACTACAACCAAAACACTATAGTTCATCCCTCTTTCATCGACACTGGAATTAATTTCTTTCAACTTTGATTGTAAAATAAAGTAATTCTATCAAAGCCATAAGATAAAGGATTTAAGTTTACATTATGAAATGGTAAATTTCCATAATTGCATTATATGTGAATATTTAAAAGGAAACCTCTGTAAAGCCACCAATATCGCATCACATTCGAACCTAATTTAATACATTAGTTCAATAATACAGTAGACAAATTGCACCTTAATAGTTTTTGCATCTTATGCCCTTTTCTCTCATCAAAAAAGACTTGAGGGAAATAAAATACAACTTGGTGAATAACCCATATCCAATGAAACTTAACCTATCCTAGAGTATTTATACTGTAATACAATTCTGTAATAATAACCTTTACTTCCATTTCATATCGGAGAATAGATATGACTCACTAATCGTAAACGATATGCCAAAACCAGCAACAACAAATAAAGCCAAACCCAACCTAAACCTTTGAGATGACAAATAAATTCGTGCCTCAGACATTAAATATAGTTGTGCCATAATATATAAATAAACGATATGTACAAATTAGATGACTCTCAACAGAGATAAAAGGCCAACTTATCATTTTATAGGCGTAGGCAGTAGATCTGCCCTTACGTAATACTTAAAAAGCCAAATATTTTTCCAGTTTGCTCGCATTCATCAAGTTAGGAAAGAGAGTAATACAATAATTACAACAGCATGTATATCTTACTTAAGGAAGTCAGAGTTCTGAGTTAAAAAATAATACGCACATACTCACAATACCTTACTATATAACGATTTCTACTGCACAGAAGTCTTGTACGAACTCTTTTTCCACGTAAGAACACCGGACAGAGCGCGAACCTGGTCCCGGATGGACAGGGTCTTTAACGTAAATCCACAGCCGGAGGTTTTTTTTTTTTTTTTAAGATACCATTTTTATGAGTTTTAAATTATTTTTACTTAAGCAAATCCACATTTTAATGCTATACGCCACTGATGAATGAAATACAGCAGAATTATAATAAGTAAATATATTGTATACAAAAACTGCTGTTAAAAATTTTAAATGTGGCAAACAAAACTGACCCGGTGATATTGTTGGGAACAAAAACGGTCACCGTGTTCCTAACGCAGATGAGTATGAAAAATGTTATTCTCAGAAGTACTTGAAAACTATTATTCTAAGAGCGATTCATTTGTGCTTTATATGTTATTTTCAGTTAAGAGTGCCCTGATCTTAAAAATAATTACTATTTTAAATTCACATCGTGAGAAAGAATGGCCGTATGTTTTCATATTGGAAACACTGGTTTCAAGTTGGGTTGGCGGTAGACGTTCTTCTCAGGTGGAATCATACTCATATTCATATATACATATTTTTATTTCATCATATACACTTACACAGTAACAAGGAGTTAATATATTGTGAGTCAGCAAGAGATCATATACATTAAATGAATTATAATATGCTTCATAAATAAGGTTCTCAATAAATGCTACAATGTTAATAGCATCCTCATAAGAATATCATAAATCGGAAGCTATTGCATATGTATTAGTGAATCACCATGTGCAGCTTTTACAATCCAAAGAAAAGGTACTGACTGACTGTCCTCTTTTAGCTCATGCCTTTGCACCAAGAAAACGCGTGCCTCTGAAGTCATACTATCAAATTTCAAAATAACCACATTAGAGTCACTTTTAAACAGAGAAAGAGATATACTGTACTTCAGCAAAGTAGCCACACTTTACGAACGGTAAATTCGGTTTTATGATGTTGCTAACTAAATAATGAAGCCTTTTATAGTACTTAGTCTAAAGTAAGGCTATGTGATGTTAGAAAGAATTGCTGACATGTCGGCAACGATATGGTAACTTTAATATGTAGGAAATCCTATTATTCGTTCAAGTACATTGTTGAATTCCACTTAAGTGTTTTAAAGATTGACCACCTGAAAGTATCTTTATAATTTCCAAAGGCTCGATCTATACACTGGCACACAATACAATTTTAATGCACCTCAATGTTCCAATGCGAGAAGTTTCTTAGAACAAGAAAGCACTTGAGTAAAATTTGTAGTCACTGTTCTACATCCTTTTGATCATGTAAAGTACTCAGTTCGTCCCTGGCACCCTTGGTGTTAGGTCACGTTAAAACATCGTCCTTTTGTTGGGGAAAGGACAGAAAGAAGGGGGGAGTGACAATTATATTGTATACAAACATAGTTTTATATATATATATATATATATATATATATATATATATATATATATATATATATATATATATATATATATATATATATATATATATATATATATATATATATATATATATATATATATATATATATATATATATATATATATATATATATATATATATATATATATATATATATATATAAATCTATATATATAAATAATAAAAAGAAAATAAATAAATAAATATCGAGTGAAATAACGTTTTTGAAAAATATACTTTAAAGAAAGAAAATTCCGACTCAATTTACTGTATTTCTGACCGTTACGGCTGTGGTAAAGAACATACCCCATAGTGAGTGCGAGAGGGAATCTCATACCTCCCTACCAGTGCATCACTGTGTGTGTTAAAATACTTACACACACACACACACACACACACCAGTCTGATAGGCTCAGCGCAAGAGAGGCATATACTTGAAAACGACACCAAGCTCTGAATTTGACCACCCCTCCTTACACCCCCATCACCAAATACTCTCCTTATGGCTACCCCCCCCCACCTGAAAGGGGAACACGTTCCTCAACGAAGGTACTGGCCAAAGACAGAGGTATCAAACCTAGGTCTGTGTTCCCAAGGAAGGATTTTCACCTTCTAAGCTTTCCAGAAGGTATATCTCTCGCAGAAAAATTTCAATGGAGGAATAAATTCCTTCCCATTCACCATCATTCGCTGAGCATTCCCAACCAAAGCAAATGGTGGTTTAATCATCTATATGTCATGAGGAAAAACAAGCATCTTATTGAAGAACTGCAAAGGGGTGTGCATGGGGGGCTCCAATTCGTGTCAAAGGATAAGCCACCTCTTAGAACATTTTTCATTAAAGGGTTTCCTACTTATTGGAATAAAGAACAACTGCACTCCCTCTTAGAAAATGAAGATGGAAAATACATCGAAAGCCTACAACCCTTAAAGTATGATGGAAAAGAATCTTCGACTCTAAAGATGATGTGGAAATCAATTGAAGTCAATCCTCCAGAAGAAATTGTCCTTCTTCCAGGGATTAAAGATCCCCCTATCCTCAAAGTGCAAGAAAAATCTTCAGCCAACATCCAGCGCTCCCTCTATTGCCAGAAGGGGCACACTTGTCAAAATGTTCAGCAGAGACTGCTGGGCCCATCACAACAACTCCTCGGTCCCGGACTTGCTCACGATTTGGCACAGTCACTGAAAATATGTGGGAGCATAACTGTTCCCAGCAGAATGAAGATAGTATCACCTCGGAGAGCCAAGATACAGGATCTGCCGAGGGTGAATCATTACTGACAACTACAGATGAAGCAGTTCAGGTACAAATTGTAGCAGTGAAGGAACAAATCACAGCAGTGAATGAACAAATTGTAGTAGTGAATGAACAAACTATCAGAGATAACGACCGAGAACTACAGTGCAAAAATAACTCCTATGAAAAGATGCTCAAAAACTTAAAAGAGCAAGTAGCTACATTAATGATTCAGCTTGAAAACATGACAAATGAATCATTTAAGGTTTGTCCTATATCATCTCAAAATGATAATGGCAGTGACAAGGAAATAGCTCAAAGAACCCGAATATCACGAGCTGCTAAAGTCAAAGGTAAAGCCCTCATACTTGAACAGGTAAAATTCCTTAACACTGCAGATAATTAGATGCAGATATCACTCTCCCAACTTTCTATTCTTTATTTTTTTTTCTTTCTTTCTAATTAATCACACCCTTCTTACTACAATGAACCTGTCTCTTATCTCTATGTCATACCTTTTCTTCATAAATAGATATGTGTGTGTGTGTGTGCATGTGCATGCATATATAAGGAGATTCTCATGTATGTAGGTATATGGGTGTATGTGTATATGTATATGTATATGCATATACGTGTGTGCGTATGTTTGTGTATATTCGACTGCATGTATGTATACGAGTGTACATGGAAGTACGTCTGCATGTATGTATCGATGTATACGTACACACATGTGTATGTGAGCATACACACGTGTGTATTTGTATGTATGTGGTCGTGTGCTGCTCTGTGCACATATGTACAAAAATATTCTGTGCATATGCATGCTTATGCAAACATGCATAAGTATATTACTGTACTGATGTTTGTGTGTATGTGTATTCATGTGTTCATGTATGTAAGTGTGCATACATGGGTATTCATTCATGCTCATGTGCACATGTGTATTTGTGTGCATGTATATGTATGCATGTTTGCATGTGAGTATACAAGTATTTGTATGTATGCATCTGTGTGTGTGCATGTATGTGCATACATGTGTGCAGGTACATGTACATATATACGGGTATGCATGTATATGTCTATCACTATTCCTATAGCTGTTGGTGTGAATACTGTTGTGACACTAGTGATTGTTATTATAATCATTAACTTTATGATTGTTACTATAATTAGGTATTTTCATGTGTGCATGTGTGTGTGTGCATGTGTCTGCATATATATATGCAGGTATGTGCACATATATATGTGTATGCTTGTATGTGTGAATCATCATTCTCATAACAGTTACCATAACTGCTGTTGTGACACTGGTGATTGTTACTGTACTCATTACTTTTGTGATTATTACTGTAATTCTTGTTATCAAGGCCCTAATTATGCGTTCTGATCTTTTCATGCATTACAAAATCTTAACTTTCAATATTCATTCTTTGAAGAAAAGATCTGTGGATATTTTGCACTATGTTAAAAAAGAGAAACCAACATTTGTATGTCTGCAAGAAAGTTTGCACTCTCATCAGTTGTGTAACATAAGAGGCTATTCCAAATATTCGCTTGATAGTAAGCAAGGCCTCACCACTTATATTAGTAACTGCATTCCCCATCAGTTAATCGAAACCAGCACTAATCCAAGTAATGATGGTGAGGATAACAAGAATGTCACATATATGCTTTTCAAAATAAATGTCAAAACCAATCCTTTTTATGTTTGTAATACATATATTGGAACTGATGCCTTTAATGAAGCAAAATTACCACATCCCCTTATGTATGAGAACATTATATTCGCTGGAGATTTTAATGCAAGGCACAAAGAATTTGCAGAAACATCTGATAACATCTGTAATTACAATGGCAGACGGCTCTATGAGTTTATTAGTGATAACAATTTTACCTTACTAGGACCACGTTTGCGTACCCACCTTAGAGGTGGTAGACTAGACTACATATTTTATCATGGTTTAGAATATGGGAAAGACTTTACTTGCAGAAGAATAGACGATCTATTGTCTGACCATTTTGCACTTGAGAGCACATTCCTACTCGATTCCGGCATTTGTCAAGCACATAAACGAAAGCAGATAAATATTCCTATTGAATTCGTTGCCCCTTTTCACTCTTTTATGGCTTCTACATTTGAAAATATAGATATTCAGACCATTACAGGCCAAGAAATCTATGATCTCTTAATAGAACGGATATATTTATTCCATAGAACTTACATACACAAGCCTAAACACAAGGCAATCAAGAAGAAAAACAATTGGACAGAAGATAACAAGCTAAACACATTTAAAAAACAGGTAGACAGTGCAGTTGATATGTATAAAAGGGACAACAATGCAACCACTCTTGAAAATCTGCTACTTACTCTACGAGAGTACCGTGAGCTTAAAAGTGATGTCCGAATTAAGCACTTTCAAAACTTCCTACAGTCTATCAATGCTCATACGAGTAGTTCTAAAATCTGGCAGTCAATTAATGCTCTGGTTGGCAAAAACATCAGTGTGTCACAAACAAATGATTCCCAAACTCTTGCTGAAGAACTTCTCTTACAATACTCTAAGACATCTACCTTTGAAAACCTTCCTTGCGATATTCAACAACGATTAAGAAATCTTGACTTTGAAAGAATGATGAACATAGAATTATCCTGTGCAAGAACAATGGAAGAGGACAGATTCATTGACTACATAACCAAAAATGAGTTGGACTTTGCTCTCTCCCATGGGAAGAGCACCTCTCCGGGTGAGGATGGCATTACGTACCAAGTAATCCGAGATCTTAATGATGATATTTGTAATGGTATTAATCCAATTCAGTTTTTATTCAGCACTATTTATAATGAGGGCACACTTCCAGAACAATGGAAAAAAAGCATTATTATTCCAATTCCAAAAAAAGAAAGTACAAAATTAAGACCTATATCTCTGACATCCTGCTTCTGCAAAGCCTTTGAGAGAGTCATTCTTAACAGACTTGATTTCACACTCGAGGGAAAATTATCAAATAATTTGTATGGATTTATGAAAGGAAAAAGTACCAAAGACTGTTTTGTAGAATTTATGAATGTTGAGCACTGCTCTGAAGTCACTGTTTTTCTAGATTTGCAAAATGCCTTTGATATTGCAAATAGAACCGTTATTTTGGATCATTTAGCAACTTTAGGGGTCAAAGGTAAACTACTGCAACTAATTAGATGCTACCTAAGTAGTCGAACCTCTAAAGTGTACTATAAAGGATATCTTACTTCCAGCGAAAAGGAATTTACACTGGGAACTCCTCAGGGAGGAGTTCTGTCTCCCCTTCTCTTTAACATCTTAATGGATAAGCTTCTCAAGTCTCTCAGACTACCAAATGATGAATGCACCATCATATGTTATGCAGACGACATATGTATAAGGGCACCTTCTGCCAATGATATGCAAATAATACTTAATGACTTTTCTCAAGTATCAAAAGACATTGGTCTTGTCATTTCAACTCCAAAAACAAAGTACTTTTCCAGTATCTCGCAAGAGCCTCACCTTGTATTAAGCAATCAAATGGTTAAGGTGTGCGAAAATCACAAATATTTGGGAATACCAGTTCCTTCTCCCCCTCACACAGAGTATGTCAAAGATTTGTGTGAAAGACTGCAACAGAGACTCAGACCGTTAAAGCTTCTTGCCAATAGGGTATCTGGTGTTGGAATTAACATATGCCGAACTTTCTATCTCGCATATGTCAGGTCATTAGTCGACTATCACACCCTGCAGCTCTGTACTATGACTACCTCTATCTTAAGACCCCTAGAAAAAATTCAGAACAAAGCTATGAGGATTATTCTTGGCTGCCCTATGAGCACCAGAATTATAAATATGCAACATGAATTAAACCTCCCACCTTTGATAGAACATATCAAACAGTCAGCTGTGATATTTGGAGTTAAACTAGCGAAATCAGCTCAGCCTCATCCATGTAATGCTGGTCATTTGCAAGGACCGCAGTCAGCGCCAACAATCATTAAATCACTAATAAAAAGTAACATACAGTATGAAAGACAAATTCACCCCAAAGTATTTAAGCTTATAACCAATGAGACAAAAAAACATAATGTAACACTCTTTACTGAGAGTGGTCCTGAACGATTAATAAATCCTTGCAAGAGGATTGGGCCAGAAATTCTCTTTCCAATATTATCATCGGGTCCGAATGTTGCTCCAATTATTAAAAAACATCAATGGTTAGATGAAATTGAAGCCTTTATTGAAACTAGTTTCCCAACTAACAATGAAACACTCTGCATTTACACTGATGGGTCTCACACAAGCAGTGCAGGAGGGTCTGGGTGCAGCATTGTAGTTTATGAAAATTTTGAAGGGCAGCAAATATTTGACAAAGCACTGAGTATGCCAAAATGGTCATCAATCACCGAATGTGAAATTGTTGGTCTAAAACTTGCTATTGAACATGTTCTCAGTGCTAGGAGAAATGCTATCATATTCTGTGACTCGCAGAGTGCGCTTCTGTCACTGAGATCATTAAAAAGCTCCTACAAAACTCACATGGCTGAAATTCTAGAGGCTCTTATTGATTGCGCAAAACTTAAACTCCAAGTTAAGTTTTCATGGGTACCCTCCCATGTTGGGATAGTAGGTAATGAAAAGGCTGACAGGCTGGCAAAAATGGCAACTGAGAGTTCAGTGTCTGAATCTATAACCACACTGACTCAGTTTAAAACAATGTTGTATAATGAGATTATGGAAGAGCAAGAACTTTCTACACTCACACAACATGTAAGCAGCTGTTCGATCCAACATTATGAAAACTTCAGAAGGCTGAGACACAAATACAGCATGGGTAAAATGCTTACAGGTGACTGTGATAGAGTTGCTGCCCGTATAAGACTTGGTTATAGAAATATATGGGAGGTGAATTGCGAGAAAACTGGTAGAAAGCACCCAGAACACTCAAAATGCCATTTATGTGAGTGTGAAGGGGGCAACAATTTAGTACACTACATTGCAGAGTGCACAAAGCTTAAGGACTTCAGACCTCTTGGCCTGAGCTACTTTGAACTTTGTGTGCACTTTTGCAACCCAGAGAACTTATATCCTGTACTTAGTGTATACCCAACGTTGAAAATGTAATTCTTTTACCCTCTTCTCCGTCTACATCTTTTCCCACATTTATGTGGGGTCGATGTTTCTGGTCAGTTTTCTCCATTTATTTCTGTCCCATACCTCATCACCCAACAAACCTTTAGACCTCAGATCATCATTGATGCAATCCATCCACCTACGCTTTGGTCTCCCTCTCCTTCTACCCTGTATATCCATTTCCATCACCCTCCTCCCAACATACTGTTCATCCCTTCTAACGACATGACCATACCATCTTAGTCTACTTTCTTGTATATTATCTGATATTTCTATAACTTTGGAAAAAAAAAAAAAAAAAAAAAAAGAGGGGTGGAGGGAATACCTTCTCTCTCTCTCTCTCTCTCTCTCTCTCTCTCTCTCTCTCTCTCTCTCTCTCTCTCTCTCTCTCTCTCTCTCTCTCTCTCTCTCTCTCTCTCTCTCTCTCTCTCATATGCCTTTTTATATACATAAGCCACTTTTCCCCTTATAAGGTGAGTGGCTGAGTAGAGGAATAATGCTCTGACTTTCTGGGAAGAGAAAGTACAGAGAAGGGTTCTTTCATTCCCTTCGCTCCGCCCCACTTAGTCTACTCTTACGACACGCAGGGAAACATGGAGGAAGTATTCTAACCCCCTCCCTCAAGAGCTCATATGTATGTATATGTGTGTACATGTGTGCATGTATGTGTATATGTATATGTATGTGTATATGTATTTATATGTATATATGTATGTATATGTGTATATGTATATGTATGTGCATGTCTATATGTATCAATAATTACTACTTTTGATTCATAACTCTATCTATATACAAAAGCTGTAGTAATGATGATGGTAATAATAATAATAATAATAATAATAATAATAATAATAATAATAATAATAATAATAATAATAATAATAATAATAATAATAATAATAATAATAATAATAATAGTAGTAGTAATAATAATGATAATAATAATAATAATGATAATAATAATAATAATGATGATAATAATAATCATGATGGTGGTAGCAATGGTTGTGATAATAGTGATAACTGATTAATTGACGTAATTCTCTCTCACGTACATAATTTGAAGGGTGGAGAAGGGGAAAGGCTTTCAATCTTTCTCTTTCTTTTCCTTCCAAATTTATCCTCCATTATATGGCACTGTGTTTATATGTATGTATGTATGTATGTTCAGGTTTATATGTGTACGTATATGCAATTAAGTACATGCACTTTCCTCTGCTGTGTTACCCTCAGATGACAATGATGTGTATGAGTATGCATGGATGTGTCTTTATCTGTAGTAAGGACGAATAACTCCTTTTGCTGAAATGAATACCACAAACTCTCTCTCTCTCTCTCTCTCTCTCTCTCTCTCTCTCTCTCTCTCTCTCTCTCTCTCTCCTTGATATGTATGGCTATGAAGCCCCAGTGGTGTTTCTATTGCTCATCTAATTAATGCATGCATATATATATATATATATATATATATATATATATATATATATATATATATATATATATATATATATATATATATATATATATATATATGTGTGTGTGTGTGTGTGTGTGTGTGTGTGTGTGTGTGTGTGTGTATGTATGTGTGTGTATATATATGTATGTACCTACTTATTATTCTAACCTGAAAATTGTTATTCTATATCTGCTTCAAATTGTCTGCAGTAGTACTGTTGAAAAATGAAATGTAATTTAAATGATAGCACTCAACAAGGGCTATTGAAAATATTGTCACAATGATTACTCTTCAAGTACTCTTCAATTATTACACTATATTTTATTATTAATTACTTGCTATGATATTTAAAATTAATTGCAAATTCTATTAGTATGTTATTTATACATAACCACATAGATTGTAATGTTATCAACTGCAATATGACTGGGAGTGCTCATGTGCACATGTCCCCATGTACAGTTATCTGAATAAATAAAAAAAAAAAAAAATCTCATCGACATGTCCCAACTATTTATAAGGGTCAACTACTTCTAAAAAGCTATCCCCAAGTTTGACATTGGGAGGCCAATATTTCTGAGAAGTCCTGCTGAAAAAACATGCATTTAGTTTTTTCCTTGTTAAATTTAAGTGTATGTTCACTGAATAAGCTGCACATCTTGATATGAAGGTTCTCCAGTTCTGACTGTGAATTACTAATCACAACAATGTCATTTGCATATGCAAAAAAAAATCAAGCTTGTCAAGCCTCTAGTGCAACCAACGTTCATGGAAACCGTCACTAATTATGGAAATTATGGGATGCGGAAACCAGAAGCATAGACTATTGATTCTTGCATTGACATTTTTTTTTTTTTAGAGGTAATAGTTGTAAATATATTCGCATATCAAATATCCACACAACTTGTCTATTTATGATTTTCTCCATATATGTTCTTTTTATTACATATATGGGCAACCTTTTTGATCATCTGGGCCACATCAGCTATTTTTCACCTTAATTCAGGCCAGACATTCATTTCGAAAATTTTATTTATTTATATGATATTTTTAGCTACAATAGATGTATATCAAAACATTAAATAAAGAAATATACAAGAATATAAAAATGGATCAGGGTGCACCCAGATCTATTTTTATAATTTTGTTTGCATTTATATATTCACGAGGTCGAAAGATCGGTCCCCGTCCAAGACCGAGAGTTTAAGCTGTTTACTGGCAGGAACTGCTGTGGGTGGACATCACAGTGGGGGTTGGGGTTTGTCCTGGCTGACTAATACCCATTGTAAAATGGAAATAAAGTTTATTATTATTATTATTATTATTATTATTATTGTAGCTTACAGTGTTATATGAGTAAATATGACATTTTTGAAGTAAACAATTGGCCCGAATTAAGATGAAAAAAATCTTATATGGCCCGCAAGATCATAGTTTGCCCATATGGACTTACGGCTTGTAACCAGGAAAATACTGAGACCAGATAATTTCCTAACATTTTGAAGAACTGTATTTTTCTGAATGGTCCTCCAGTGGTAATTTTTTGTTCGAGGAAACTTGGAGGGCTTTATCATAAGTTACTGAATTACAGTATATCTCCAATAATACAGGATTATTATTATTATTATTATTATTATTATTATTATTATTATTATTATTATTATTATTATTCTATTTTTTATCTGCAATATGCGACTATATGAACAAGAGATTCGAGGCAGCAGGCCAGCATAGACACAAGAGCCTTACCTCACCTCTCCCAATAATTATTTTGTTGCAAAAAAAATATCACCGAATATATGGATCTCTCTCTCTCTCTCTCTCTCTCTCTCTCTCTCTCTCTCTCTCTCTCTCTCTCTCTCTCTCTCTCTCTCTCTCTCTCTCTCTCTCTCTCTCTGAAATAACATATTATTTTCATTTCAGAATACAATATACCCTAAAACTATAGAGGAAATTATAATAAAGTTTGTTAGAGGCATAATTATGCCCCTCTTCCGTCTGCAGGGATGCTGCAGGTCTAGTCCAGTCGTAGAAGAATATCGTTTCTCTTTCTATTTCCAGAAAAAAAGAAATTAACACCTCCGTAAAGAGTAAAGCCATCTGGAAAATAATAATGATCATCATAAATATGTTTCCGAATACGGTTGCTGTATTCGTGAGGGAGGGACGGAGAGGATCCGGAGTAACAACGAGTATTATTGAAGTCAAAGCCGGAGGCGTTATGATTGGTCCCGATGAATAACAGTATGAATACCAAATGAATTACATTACGTGGTTAATCAAATCAAAATAGAATTTTATTCGGGCGTACTAATCTCCAAATGGCCAACCTGATCTTGTTTACCTAAAGGGAAAAGGGACGTTACTTTACCATCAGTCAGACGCGTTTAAATCATCCTTGCGTGTGAGCGAAATAAGGGTTATTATTTTCCTCCCCTCCAATGCATGTTTCCGGCTTTATGGACTATTCAATTTCTCGCGATAGATTTTGATAGCCTAGTCAAGCCATTTTCACTCTTCGGTCGCTGGATTCGAATGTAGAAAATAGTGTATTAAAGGAAGCGGTTATTAAGATATTGGATGATAATGGCTGTGCCAAGAATATAGGGGGAGGAAGGGGGCAATGATATATTGCGATAACGGGGAATGGTTGGCGGGGAGAGAAAAGATTTTATTTCAATATATATATATATATAATATATATATATATATATATATATATATATATATATATATATATATATATATATATATATATATATATATATATATATATATATATATATATATATATATATATATATTCAAAGGTACAGTTCAAGTATTTTATAGTAGCTCTACAAATGGCGAGGCATTGTCTCTAGTGTAATCATTATACCTGTTGATTTCGCAGTGTCTAAGAGACGAGTGACAAATACCTCCAACTCATTCACATCCTCCATATGACGGCATTTTTTTTTTCCATTTTGTTAAAGAGTGAAGAGTCGCACTCTGGTTCTTTGCTAAGCAACGATAAGTATGACGATTTATCCATATTAATAATAATTGCTTTTAGTTCTACAATTTAAGTGCTGCCCAGTGAATATAGAAACTGGTTCCCACCAAGGAATCCAAAGTTCAACTTTCTAAGGTGGATCATGAAGCTTTCCTTCACCTCTTCTGTGTATATTATTGTTCACCTCTTCTGTGTATATCTCTCAGCTTTTGGCAGTGTAGCACAAGGCTCTCTTGGTCAAACTTCCTGTTTATGGCCTTACCCCTTGTCTCAGGTCTTTGAATTCCAGTTTCTTTTCTGACCGTATCATATATGTGGTTGTTGATGGCGCAATATACAGCTCATTTCTAGCTACCAGTGATGTTCCACAGGGCTTTTTTTCTGTTGCCTACTCCGTTCATTCTCTTCATCAACGATCTTCTCCAGTCCCAATCCTCCTCTCTTCTCCATGCCTTTACCAACGATTCTACCCTTAATTTTTCCTCTGCCTTCTCTTCACAATCTTCATTTGCTACTCATAATCGTTGTTGTATCACTCTTTCTTCAACTCTCACCTCCGAATTACAAAGAGTGTCTGAGTGGGGCACCCAAAATTTAGTTAAATTTAATGCCTCCAAGACAGTTTCTGACTATCTCTCTATCTTCTCCACCTGAGAGCTCTATTATCTTTGGAACTAACGAAATTTGCCCTGTTAATTCTATTAAAATATCAGGAGTACAGATAGCCTCTAACTTGTCTTGGAAGAGACATAATCCAAATTATAAATCTGCATTAAAAACTTTGGGTTTTTTGTTCCATTTTCATCAATACTGTTCCTTTTTCCAGTTGCTTAAAATCTATAGCGGTCTTATCCGTCCCTGCGTATAATACTCACACACCTGGGGTGCTTCCTTTCATACTTATCTCCTTGATAGGGTTGAATCTAAGGCAATCTGCATCATCAATGACCCTTCTCTTACTTTTAATCTGGATTCTCTTTCTCATCTCTGTAAGATATCATCCCTTTCTCTTTCTATTGTTTCTACTTTCATCACTGCTCTGAGGACTTGGCGGGTTGCAACCTAACCCCACTGCCGAGGCCACGTAACACTTGCCAAGCAGCCTCGTCTCACAGGTACTGTGTGGAGATTTGGAGCTCATAGAGTGGTCGGTGCAGTGACTGCTTCTACCAACCACCTGCAGAATCTGGAACTCTCTTCCTTCTTTGGTCTTTACAAATTCTTATTGACCATCTTGCTTCAAAAAGCTCATCTATCATAATTGCAGGGCCTAAAACTGCCATATCTCTAAGACCTCTATACTACGACTAGTCTTTCAGCCTGTCCTTTTGCTATTGAGTATCATTCCATTATCTCCTCCTTATCCTTAAACTTCTCTTGGAATCCATCAACTCTTTGTCAGTGAGACAACATGGCTTCAGGGAAGGCAGATCAACAGTAACAAATTTATTACAATTTTATGATGAGGTAAGCCGGATTTCATAGGAAGGAAAGGGCTGGGAGGAGTGCATATTCATAGATTTTCAGAAGGCATTTTATGCAGTAACCACACGGGAGACTTATTAAGAAGCTCCAAGCAATGGCAAGAATAGATGGAAATGTCTTGAAATGGATAAAAACATACTTAAAAGGAAGGAAACAGAGGGTTAGAGTAAGACACTCAGTGTCTGAATGGACAAGAGTTAGTAGTGGAGTTCCACAGGGTTTAGTTTTAGGGCCACTTTTGTTCTTTGTATATGAAAACGACCTACCAGAGTCTATAAATTCATTCTTGAATATGTTTGCAGATGATGCAAAGATTCTGAAGAAAGTAAGAGTCGAGAACAATGGTAAAGAACTACAGGAAGACCTAAATAATCTGCATGTGTGGTAAGAAATGTAGATATAGAAATTTAATACTTCAAAATGTAAGGTAATGAAAGCGGGTATAAGTGTGAGAAGCTCCACGCTTGGATACTCAATGGAGAATGAGATCTACTCGCCAAAGTATACATATTGGCAGATTTGTCTCCAGAAATGCATATAAATGGCATTGTGAGGGCTGCATTTACTTTCTTAGCAAATGTAAGGGTAGTCTTCAGATACATGAACAAGAAAATGTTCAGTAATATTTATTTAACTTATATGAGGGTAAAGTTTGAATATGCAGCCCCCTTATGGAATCCATGTTTGAAAGAGCACATATGTATCCTGGAAAAAGTTCAGAGACATGCCACAAAACTGGTGCCAGAAATATGCAAACACAGTTATGAGAATAGGCTGAGGGAATTAGACTTACAATCACTGGAAGCTAGAAGAATGAGAGCTATATGGTGACGGTTTTTAAATTTCTTCATGGTTATGACAGAGTGAAAAGGGATCGGTATTTTGATATGGTTGGCTCTAGATCTAGAGGTTATGATATGAAGCTTCGTAAAAACTCCTTTACAGGATGTAAGGAAGCACTTTTTTTGGTGTAAGAATAATTGATTACTGGATATCGCTAAGCGAGGAGGTATTTAATGCTGACCCAATTCTTACTTTTAATAACAAATATGATAAGTATTACTGAGGACAAAAATGGAACCGTCAAGGAGACGGGGAGTTACAAGCATAGGGTTCTTTCCCGTAAGCACAATTAGATAATTACAATTAGGTAATTCTACTTCCAAAACCATCATACGCCTCCAGTACTAAGACGCGCTGGCTTCGCATTCTCGAGGTCGAAAGATCGGTTCCCGTCCAAGACCGAGAGTTTAAGCTGTTTACTGGCAGGAACTGCTGTGGTTGGACACCACAGTGAGGGGTTGGGGCTTGCCCTGGCTGACGAGTACCCATTGTATTGAAATGGAAATAAAGGTTTATTATTATTATTATTATTATTATTATTATTATTATTATTATTATTATTATTATTATTATTATTATTATTATTATTATTATTATTATTATTATTATTATTATTATTATTGTGTGTTTAATTATCTAATGTGTATCTATATACATGACCCATATTTCCTCTTATAAGGGGAGCTGCTGAGTCAAGGCAAAATACGCTGACCCTTTGGGAAGAGAAAATATACAGGAGGGACTTCCCAATCCCCTCGCTCCACTCCATTTTGTCGATTCTTACGACACGCAGGGGAATACGGAGGAAGTATTCTATATCCCCTCCCTCAGGGAAATCATTATAATATCACAGTAAATATAAATTTAAAATAGGCACAAAAAAACTTAAGGTATTAACTAATTTCTGAATGTAAAAAGAAAATAATTAATAAAGTCTTCCTAATATCAACATACTCATCTATTTCTGACAGAAAAATGTAGTACTGTATTATAACACATGAAACACTTCTCAAAATTCAGAGATAATCAAGAAAAACAAGTTTTATACAAACCTGTTCCTGAAAGCAAGTATTAAGGGTCATAACTGATATATATATATATATATATATATATATATATATATATATATATATATATATATATATATATATATATATATATATATATTTATATATATATATATATATATATATATATATATATATATATATATTTTTTTTTTTTTTTTTTTTTTTTTTTTTTTAAGTGACTTATTTTCATGGGATTTTAATATCTCGAAGCCTTGACTCAGCCACTCCCCCTTTAAGGGGAAAACTGGCTGATGTATATATAAGGTAGACAATCAGATAATTACACACA
Organism: Halocaridina rubra; assembly: GCA_037179515.1. Taxonomy (NCBI): domain Eukaryota; kingdom Metazoa; phylum Arthropoda; class Malacostraca; order Decapoda; family Atyidae; genus Halocaridina; species Halocaridina rubra. Next base: position 156,480 of record JAXCGZ010020807.1, on the reverse strand, counting down.
CGCACACACACACATAAATGTAGCTAGAGGAATACGCCTGAGTATTGGGGGGCGTATGATGGTCTTGGAAGTGGAGTGCTTTTAGGGGAATTGGGGTAAGACACAAAGAAGGCACTTCAAATTCTGAAGGGTTTTATTCGGGATAATCACATATTGGAGGGGGAGGGGGAGAGAAGGAGGCGCCCTCCGCAAGTTTTTTTAATTCGTTCGTGAAGCTTCGGATACGACACCGTGCTCAGTTTTCGTAAATTTGCAGTTAAACTGTATATAGTTTTGCGAAATCTTAGGAAATGCCCGCGGTCGTCCGCAAACGTCCGAGGGGAAAGGGAGAAATGTTTTTCCAAGGCCAGACATTTGCATTCCGAAGGCACAATTTTGTCTTGTATAAAACACTGTCATTCCGTCCTTTCTACGAAATATTTTTTTAAAGCAAAAACAAATGATAAATAGAAGCAATGCCTGAACATACACCACGAAGCTCTATTTAAAAAAAAAAAAAAAATCACAGAATCCGGAAGAGCAAAAGTCAAGAATGACTACCGACTAGCCTGAGGAACACTTAATACTTTAAATGGATATTTTGGAGTGGGAATTAAGATCCTTCAAATGCAACTCTCTCTCTCTCTCTCTCTCTCTCTCTCTCTCTCTCTCTCTCTCTCTCTCTCTCTCTCTCTCTCTCTCTCTCTCTCTCTCTCTCTCTCTCTCTCTCTCGAAAAAAAAAAAAAAAAAAAAAAAAAAAAAAAAAAAAAAAACTCCTAACTCATGTAAAAATCAATGAGCCTTTTAAAGTTTCAAGTAATGTTTTGAAAACCTTAGTGTGTATGTGTATGTGTGTGTGCATATATATATATATATATATATATATATATATATATATATATATATATATATATATATATATATATATATATATATATATATATATATATATATATATATATATATATATATATATATATATATATATATATATATATATATATATATATATAATATTAAGTTCCATCTAAATCGTGAGTGCCGACTAAATGGAATAGTGCAACTTAGAGCTGGTAATGCCCGTCGTTCATGAATTAAATTTCTTGTTAAAGAATAGGTGCCCAATTTATTTATTAATATTTATTATTATCATATTATTATGATTCATTATTTTATCACTATTATTATCATTATTATTACTATCATTATTTTCATTATTATTATTATTATTATTATTATTATTATTATTATTATTATTATTATTATTATTATTATTATTATTATTATTATTATTATTATTATTATTGCTAATATTTTTATTAATATCATTATTATTATTGCTGTTATTATTATTATTATTTTTATTATTATTATTATTATTATTATTATTATTATTATTATTATTATTATTATTATTATTATTATTAATATTATTATTATTATTATTATTGTTATTATTATTATTATTATTATTATTATTATTATTATTATTATTATTATTATTATTATTATTATTATTATTATTATTATTATTGTTGTGTAGTCCCCGTGGCTCAAACGGTAGCGTCCGCGACTCTGAGACGTCAGGTCGAGGGTTCGCGCCCCGTCATGGTCTGAGGTTAGCAAGGGCATGCACTCAGGGAATGATTACATCTGCCAAAACAAGTCCTTCGCAAGAAGGCAACCGTCCTAGCCCTTGGTTGAAAAGGGAGTCCGTGACGTAAAACCGGAACATTATTATTATTATTATTATTATTATTATTATTATTATTATTATTATTATTATCATTATTAATATTATTATTATTATTATTATTATTATTATTATTATTATTATTATTATTATTATTATTATTATTATTATTATTATTATTATCATTTATTTTATAAACTTTGATTGTTCAGACCTGCTGAGTGATCCACATTTAACTACGTCTCTGGTGAGGTCATGTCTTCATCCTTATTCCAAAGTTCAGTCCATAAAGCACGTGACGGGGATTCCGGATGTTCAGGATAAAAGATAAGTCAGCAGATGTAAAGAAGCGGATTCCATTTACCCAAAATAGTTGTTGTAGGAGGAGGAGGAGGATCCGATATTATTCTCAATAGTGTAGTACATTGAAATGCTTGTCATAAAGCACGAGATTACTGAACATGCACCATGTGACAAACGCTAAACTCTTCTCCCTTGATGTATCAAGGCTGTATGCCATATCTGTGCGTGTGTGTGAGAGAGAAAGAGAGACATAGATAGATGGATTGATAGATATAGATATATAAATAGATAGATATAGATACATACATACATATACCTTGGCTGTTTCCCCCTTTAATTGGGGGGTAGCCGACATCAAGAAAGGAAAACAAATAGGGGGATTACTTTGCTCTATGAGCAATGACGAGGGAGCTAGCGACCGTTCAGATGGCACTGCTGGAGTGACACAGCCCATCCTCCCGGCTCTTCCAAAACCAGTGTCGCTTCACAACTGCCAGCTCCTCCTACTGCCCCTACCACAGGGCTATCTCTGTAAGATGCAGCCCCGTGGTAACAGCAGATGCCCATCAGAGCCGCGTCACAATCGCTCGCCACTCATTCCTGTTCCTAGCACGATCGCTTGCTTCCCTCACATCCATCCTCCTATCATTCAGGGCTCTCTTTACTCCATCCATCCATCCAAACCTAGGCCTCCCTCTAGCATTTCTCCCATCAACTCTCGCATTCATCACCTTTTTCAGCAGCCTTTCAGCATCCATCCTTTCCACATGGCCAAACCATCTCAGAACATTCATATCTACTCTGGCTGCAATTTCTCTCCTCACACCCGTTCTTGCTCTCACCACTTCATTCCTAACCCTATCCAGTCGAGATACACCAATCATACTCCTCAGGCATTTCATCTCAAACACATTTAGTTTCCGTCTCTCACTTACTTTCATACCCCATAACTCTGATCCATACATCACAGTTGGCACAACCACTTTCTCATACAAAACTTTCTTAACATTCATTTCCAACCCTCTATTCTTCATCACTCCTTTCAATGCACCCAACACTTTACATCCTTCATTCACTCTGTGACACACATCTGCTTCCACTCCACCATTTGCAGCTATAACCGAGCCTAAATACTTAAACTGATTAACCTCCTCAAGTGTCTCTCCATTCAACATAACATTCAATCCAGCGCCATCCTCATTTCTTGTACATCTCATAACCTTACTCTTTCCCACATTCACTCGCAGCTTCCTTCTCTCACACACCATTCCAAATACTGACACTAACTGACACAGCTTTTCCTCTGAATCTGCCACCACCACAGTATCATCTGCAAACAGCAACTGATTCAGCTCCCACTCGTTATCATCCCCATCTACCATTCTCAAACCTCGACCACGCACTCGCTCATTCACCTCTCTTACAACTCCATCAATATACAAATTGAACAGCCATGGTGACATCACACATCCCTGTCTCAGTCCCACACTCACTGGAAACCACTCACTCACTTCATTCTCTACCCTAACACAAGCTCTACTACCCTCATACAAACTCTTCACTGCATGCAACAATTTACCATTGATTCCATATAATCTCAAAACATTCCACATAGCCTCTCTATCAACTCTATCATATGCTTTCTCCAGATCCAAAAATGCAAAATACACATCCTTACCCTTTGCTAAATATCTCTCACATAACTGCCTAACTATAAAAATCTGATCTATACAACCTCATACCTCTCCTAAAACCACTCTGCACTTCCACGATCACATATTCTGTCTTATCCCTAATCCTATTAACCAGTATCCTACCATACACTTTTCCTACCACACTTAACAAACTTATACCCCTAAAATTACTGCATTCATACATATCTCCCTTACCTTTGTATAGGGGCACTATACAGGCAATCACCCAATCCACTGGCACCAATGACAACATAAAGCATATATTAAACACTCTCACTAACCATTCCTATGCAGTCACACCATCAACTCTCGCATTCATCACCTTTTTCAGCAGCCTTTCAGCATCCATCCTTTCCACATGGCCAAACCATCTCAGAACATTCATATCTACTCTGGCTGCAATTTCTCTCCTCACACCCGTTCTTGCTCTCACCACTTCATTCCTAACCCTATCCAGTCGAGATACACCAATCATACTCCTCAGGCATTTCATCTCAAACACATTTAGTTTCCGTCTCTCACTTACTTTCATACCCCATAACTCTGATCCATACATCACAGTTGGCACAAACACTTTCTCATACAAAACTTTCTTAACATTCATTTCCAACCCTCTATTCTTCATCACTCCTTTCAATGCACCCAACACTTTACATCCTTCATTCACTCTGTGACACACATCTGCTTCCACTCCACCATTTGCAGCTATAACCGAGCCTAAATACTTAAACTGATTAACCTCCTCAAGTGTCTCTCCATTCAACATAACATTCAATCCAGCGCCATCCTCATTTCTTGTACATCTCATAACCTTACTCTTTCCCACATTCACTCGCAGCTTCCTTCTCTCATACACCATTCCAAATACTGACACTAACTGACACAGCTTTTCCTCTGAATCTGCCACCACCACAGTATCATCTGCAAACAGCAACTGATTCAGCTCCCACTCGTTATCATCCCCATCTACCATTCTCAAACCTCGACCACGCACTCGCTCATTCACCTCTCTTACAACTCCATCAATATACAAATTGAACAGCCATGGTGACATCACACATCCCTGTCTCAGTCCCACACTCACTGGAAACCACTCACTCACTTCATTCTCTACCCTAACACAAGCTCTACTACCCTCATACAAACTCTTCACTGCATGCAACAATTTACCATTGATTCCATATAATCTCAAAACATTCCACATAGCCTCTCTATCAACTCTATCATATGCTTTCTCCAGATCCAAAAATGCAAAATACACATCCTTACCCTTTGCTAAATATCTCTCACATAACTGCCTAACTATAAAAATCTGATCTATACAACCTCTACCTCTCCTAAAACCACTCTGCACTTCCGCGATCACATATTTTGTCTTATCCCTAATCCTATTAACCAGTATCCTACCATACACTTTTCCTACCACACTTAACAAACTTATACCCCTAAAATTACTGCATTCATACATATCTCCCTTACCTTTGTATAGGGGCACTATACAGGCAATCACCCAATCCACTGGCACCAATGACAACATAAAGCATATATTAAACACTCTCACTAACCATTCCTATGCAGTCACACCCCCTTCTTTCAACATCTCCGCTCTCACACCATCCATTCCAGGTGCTTTACCTGCTTTCGCTTCATACAATGCCCTTTTCACCTCCTCTCTTGTAATCTCTCTCTCATTTTCATCTCTCATTACTGGCCCTTGAACCCCTCCCACTGCCACTATAGCTGCCTCTCTATCTTCCTCAACATTCAGCAAGCACTCAAAATATTCTGCCCATCTTTTCCCTTGCATCGTTCCCTCTTAACATCTCTCCATTCACATCTTTCACTGTCTCTTCCATCCTCGATCCACCCTTCCTTACTCTCTTCACTTCTTTCCCAAAAATTCTTTTTATTCTCCTTATATGACCTACTAAAATCCTGTCCCCACCTAACATTTGCCAACCTCTTCTCTTCCTCTACCTTCCGCTTGGTTTCCACATTTTTCTCCCTATATCTTTCATACTTCTCCCTACTTTTACACTGCAGCCATTCCTCAAAGCCCTCTTTTTCTCTTCCACCTTCATTTTCACCCCTTCATTCCACCACTCGCTGCCCCTCCTCATGCCACCTCCAACCAAACCTCTTTCCACCACACATCACTTGCATGTCCCACAAAACATTCTTTCATCAACCCCCCATTCCTCCCCTAACTCCCCCAACTTCTCTTTCTTTCACCCTGTCATATGCCACTCTCAACCTGTCCTGATATTCCTGTCTCTTCTCTGGATTTTTCACTGTTCCACCTTCACTATTTCCCTTCTACATCCCCCCACACTATTTCCCCACTCTTTTGCTACTACCACTTTTGCTTCAACCAAAAAATGATCAGACATCCCAGCAGCCACACCCCTGAATGCATGTACATCTTTCACTCTACCAATCATGCTCTTTGCTACCAACACATAATCCATCAATGCTCTTTCTCTCACTCTTCCATTTGCCACTCTCATCCATGTATACTTATTTATTAACTTCTTCTTAAATAAACTATTACCTATCACCAACTCTTGCTCCACACACATATCTAACAGTCTCTCGCCATAGATGGATATATATATATATATATATATATATATATATATATATATATATATATATATATATATATATATATATATATATATATATAGAGAGAGAGAGAGAGAGGAGAGAGAGAGAGAGAGAGAGAGAGAGAGAGGAGAGAGAGAGAGGAGAGAGAGAGAGAGAGAGAGAGAGAGAGAGAGAGAGAGAGAGAGAGAGAGAGAGAGAGAGAGA